>JABUQX010005360.1:17500-24946 GCA_015478945.1 Trachelipus rathkii | reverse complement strand
GTTTTCTATGTATATAATTAACACTCTTTGATTACTGTATGCAAATTTAACATTTAATAATTATTTTTGAAAAATTTACGAGAGAGCTAGCTCAAACAAATGTCTTTGAGTTCATTAAATAGCAATAATATTAATATATATATAAATAATATATATATATATATATTATTATATTATAATAAATAAATTATATAATAATATATATAAATATATATATATATATAATATAATTAAATATTAATATAAACAGAAGACGAACAAAGTGGAAACATCTTTATTTCTAAAGTAAAAATTCGGACCGTTTCCGGTATTCCCTCGACCCAACTTCAGCCCAAAAAATTTTTACCTCTAAGGAAAATAAAATACAACTAAAAATACAAGATAAAACTTATATATAATACCATAATAAAGTTACATTACAAAAAGGCAAAAAATCACCAAGAAAAAAATAAATTAAATTTACCGGAAAAAAACTCAAAGACAAAAAATTATAATAATTGCTAAGTGAATTTCAAAAGATGAATAACAAAAAGAATCATTATATAAAATTTTACAGTTACAAGAAGATATATATATATATAATATATATATATATATATATATATTATATATATAATATATATATAATATTAAATATATAGAATATAATATATATTAGAGAGAGAGAGACGAAGAGAGAAGAGAGAGGAGAGAGAAAAGATGAGAAGAGAGAGAAAGAACCGAGAGATGGAGACCTTGAGTAACGAGAGAGAGACGGATAAGCGAATCGACCGTACCACAACATTATCAAGAGAGATGAGAGAGAGAAGAAAGAGAGAGAGAGATTAGTTAGTTTAGGTTAAGTTTGTTAGTTAGAGTTAAACATATGATATGTTAAATAATTACTGTTTAAGACAGTATGTATGTTATTGAACTAATAATTGATAAATAAATTAAAAAACACTAGTGAGAAAAATAAAATAATAAGAGATAAATGAATAAAAAAATTAAACAATGACATAGAAAAACAATTTAGATTAAAAAGTGATCAATATAATATATATATAAATAATAATATATAATATATATATAATATATAATAAATATATATATATATATATAATAATAATAATATATATAATATATAAATATATATAGTATAATATAATATATATATAATAATAATAAGACTATATATATATAATATATCTAATTATTATATATATATATTATATATATATATAATATATATAAATATATAATATACTTTTTTCTTTTTTTTTTATTTTTTGGAGTAGTGTACAGACACCAATCGGCTACAATAAGCGCCACACTGGGTGAAAAAATCACACCATGGGAGCCCTGTCATATATTATGTTTCAAAATGTCAAAAAAGATTGGATGTAAGTATGAATTATTCAGTCAGTTCAAAAATAAAACTAAATTAAAATTTATCCTTGGTATTTAATAATCTTAAGACTTACATAACAAAATCAAATGCTATAAAGTAATTATTCACTCTTGAAATACAAGAAATAGTGTACTGCAAAGTGGAAATCAATAAGATATGGAAATCCTTTTATGAAGGTGTAATGGACCGTATAGTAGAAAATAACACAGCAAAGTCCAGATGAACAAATCAATGAAGATATATGAACGATTGCGGGGTGGGCGACGGCAAAATTTGCAAATGGGAGAGGGTCTCTGACATATAGTGACTGGAAATAGTTGGCCAATACGGAGGCGTGTCAAGGTATCACTCATGTAAGTCGCTTCTCGTCTGTGGAGAAGACCACTCCCGATTTTCGCTTTAGTTTCTTGAGTTTCCAATTCCCCGCCATCACTCGTCCAGCCACTCTTCCAACAATCGAAACCCCGTCGGAGAGCCAGTATATAATCATTTGATGCGGAGCGCCTTGTCGAATGGCATCCGGAGACCTGGAAAACTCCGAGAAAAGGAGGCGGCCATTTTGGCCTCTCTGTCAGCGATTTTCATGCCGTTACCCCTACGTGGAGGAGCCAACATAAAATTAATTGTTTCTTACGGAGTGGAGAAGCGAAGAAATTGTGTACAGCGATACCATTGCGTTTTTAGAATAAGGTTTTTTTTAAGCCTGTAGCGCGCTAAGCGAATCTGAATAAACGACCATATGAGTGATCTTGGTAAGATTTCAGAATTCTAGAAAGGCAATCATTATAAGCCGTTAACTCTGCTGTAAAAAATTGAACATTAAGGAAGGTATGGAAGAGTTTGCGGTCAGGAAAACACAGAAGCGCCCACACGTCCCCTGTTTAGACCGTGCAGTAAACACTGGAGTAAATTCATCTAATGCGGCATGAACAGAATGATGCTTTAACAGCAGCAGGAGCTAGATGGAGAGAGATCAGAGCCAAGCAAATGTGAGAGGAAATTAGCCAAATACCCTTCTCGTAAGAGAAAAGCAGCACCTTTTGAAAAGGGATGTTGAAAAAAATGTTATGAACCGTCTTTGCAAATGGCCAGTAATAAGGATTCTGAGGCACCGCAGAATCTGTTGTCAGAGCAGACGTATTGGGGTTTGAAAACGAAAGATTAACTTACACATATGTATCTCTTCGAAGAGAGATGGCATCAATTGGATTCAACTTCAAGCTACTGGGGGACGATCGAAAAGCTCCAGTGGATATACGGATCGCTTCGTTTTGGATGTAGGTGTAGTAGTGTTATGGAAGCCTGACCATATACTGCACACCATAATCCAGTTTCGATCGAATTAGGGCTACGTAAAGACGTAAAAGGGATGCGATCAGCACCCAAGATTTTCGAGCGAGATGACGTAACAGTCTAAGGTGCGATGACAATTTTTAGTGTTTAATATGCGGTCATATGTTAAGTTCATCTAGATGAGCCCTAGAAATGACCTGTGAAGTTACAAGGAATGGCGAACCATATAAGGTTAGTTTCGCTGGAAGAAGGCAAGTTCTTCGATTCCGTTTTTTCTTAAAAAGCACTGCTGAGGTTTTGGTGGAGAAATGGAAGCCATGGGAGTTACCCCATTGTGAAATATTGTCAATAGCTAGTTGAAGTTCGCTTCGAGAAAGGCAGCCTGCACCGGCTACGATAATCTAAGTCATCGACATTATTAGAAAAATGACAGTCGTGAGAATAGAGAACAATATCATTAAATCCGAGAGCAAATAATTAGTACACTAAAACACTACCTGCCGGAACCCTTCACCAGAGTAAACTGTGGCGTGACAGATAGGAAGAGCACCGAAACTTGCTTGATCTGTTTGAACAAAACATTTAATGAAAAGATGAGTGTCCGCGAAAACCGACTGCGAAATGAGTTTAAGGAGATCCCATTCTCCACGTTGTTCGTAACTTTTTCGAGTCAAAAGAAGCGCCAGACCATCCCACCGTTGAGAAGCTCCCGATGCATGGTCTCTGTTTTAACAAGGTCCGCGGTCGAACATTTTTCCGGAAAGCCAAAACGGAAAGTTTGAAAAAGCTTGGCGACTCTCCAGAACAGGGAGAAGCGGCCTAAAACCATTTTCTCCATTAATTTACAGTATGCAGCAGGTCAGTGTGAAATTCGTCTTTGGTTAATCGCCAGCTTCGGCAATCTTTCCCAGGTTTGGGGATAGGAATTACAATAGCTGTAGTCCAAATAGATGAAAAGAGGATTCGATCCAAATTCTGTTATATAGATCCAGCAAAATGCTGATGCCGAGGGATTATATGACGCAGCATGATGTACGAATTCATGTCTGGACCAAGAGCACCATCTTGCTACTCGCCATGCAGTTTGATTACTCGCAAGTGTAAAAGCGTTGTAGGTATGATTTCCCCTTTCGCTGTTGAAAAAGCTGCAAGCATGTTCAAGTTCTCAAATTTTTGAAAGGCTTCAGTGTAGCGAAATGAACTCGAATGGCTAGCGAACTATAACCTAACGCACCGCTACCAACCGCAGGAGCGGAGACGTATCATGTTATATCAGGCCATAAACGGAGACTGGGCGGGTTGAAGAGTTATTAGATCGACGAAATTTTCTGGTGTAACTTTTCCACGATAAAGAAGGGAGATTGTGGATTAACAGTCGAATGTTAAGTTTCGAAAATATTGTTACGCGTTTACGATTAATTTCGCCGAGATCTTCGCTGCCGGCTGCTTTAAAATAAATCTATTTGGGGGTAGGTACGGGTCTTTTATTGCCTGTAGAGTTTCTTCTTCTCTCGTTTGGCTTGTGCGCACTTGGGACCACCAAGGGTTTGCCGACCGCCTGCCTGAGGAGACCTGCGGGATGCAAGACTTCCCATGCGAGATGACTACTTCGGAAGAAGCAAAAGGCATCATCAACAGTCGGAATTACTTTTATGAAAGAGAAAGAGGAGAGCGGTGGTTCGATAAAAAGAGCCCACTCGCTCGATCATAACGCCAGCTAGAGTTGGGTTTTTATGGGCTTGGAACAAGCTCATTTAATGCTATTGGATGGTAATGATCGCTGCCGAATAAATAATCAAAGCGGACCGTAAAACGATCCATAAGGAAATGGGAGCAAAAAGGAAATATCAATACAAGAAAAAGTGTGTTTGTATCTAAACGTTCATAGGAGGGAGTCCTGTTGGTAAGCATCCCAGGAAAGTTAGAAGATCTATTAAGATCTTGATTTGGAATAAGTGACAGATCCACCCCCATAATGGGTGCGGAGGTCTGATAGCTCACCTAGTATAACAATCCGGACGTAGGAGCTGTTTATAATAAAGATCAGGCTAAGTGCGGACCTTGAGTAAATCACTACTCGGAGCTAAGTAGACGAACAATGAGTAATGTCGAGATAAGTTGAGGTGAGTGGCGTGTGTGTCGTGCCGCTTACTGCCATGAATTGGTTTGAAGAGGGACTGCTCGACGGGAATAGGGATAGATTTGGTGAAGAATATCCTCCCTCCCCCTATCATTGCTCCGTCTTTCTATAGAAGTTAACGGCGGATTGTTTTATTCAGAAATGTTGAAAAGAAGTCACGATGACATAGTTTCGAAGTTCCTGCAAACATTATACACTTTTGTGATACATAGTTTATTAGTGAACAAGTTCTTCGAAATGTAGAAGTATAGGCCACACAAGTCCATTGAATGGAAAGTTAGTCATGATGAGTTATGAATATTTTGAATGGTGGTCTATTAGAGACAATTGTCTCTAATGGACCACCATCATAATATTCATATACAGATTGAGAGGGTATATGAGGCCGTGGGGTCTCGGCGAGGAGGGGGAACAAACCTGGGGGCCAGGGTAGTCATACACCAGAAATTTGTTAGGTTGTATGACCTCTTTTAGGGAGGAGTTTTCAGATGAATTTGGTGAAAGAGCTTCACCATGAATACGAGAAAGTTAAGTTCAAAATCAAAGTCCAAACCTTATATGTGGGTTCGATTGTCAATAGAAGAGCAGACCAAAAATGCCGTGTTTATTATGGGAGTGAGATCACATCTGCCAAGTAAGCAGATTCAGAAAATGTGTAAGGAGGGGAGTTGGCTTCCATAGGAACTGGGGAAGCGAAATGTTAGCCGGAAAGGTGTCTTCTTTTTCAGAAGGAGTTTGGGTCCGCCGATAAAGGGTTTCCAATATGGGATTCTTGGATTGACAAAGTTTCCGATACTGGAGCACTTTGCTATTTAATTCGTCGTGGGAGCTGATTTTGAGATTGGAACATTTAGTTTAGAAATGGGACCTCTGGGTCCTCCCTCATGCCTTCCGAATCAAACCATAGCGCTTAGAGCGCTGCGCTTTGCGTTGGACAGTCTTCCATTCGCCTTTCTTCGGAAGCCCAGGAAGTATTAGAAAGAGGTGGTCATCACATTCAAGCTCCATTTTGGAAGCGGTTTTCCATTTCATCTAGTTAAGATATTAGAATCCCTTGGGCAGCGCTGAGATGGGAATGCAGAAGAAGAATGTATAGGAAGACTCGAAGAGCTAGAAGTTATCCGTAACTAATTTTAGAGGTCATTGGTTAGGTGTGCCGATAGCTGCGCATTTGGCTTGAGGTACAATCTATTATATAGTTGATTTTGTCCCTTGAGTGACTTATTGGCGAGGGGCTCTTCGTGTAGTACATTTGTACGTCTGGGCGTAGTGTGTTTTTGCTTTAAAATTCGGACGCTCTGTATTTTTAACGAGAATAATCTTTAGCTTGCGATTATTCTTTCTTTGCCTTGGGGACATCTCTTACAGAATTGAAGTAACGTGGAGGTGAATCAAGAGACAAAGAGTACAGTCCTCTTACATAAGTTGGAGAAACTCACTTGGAAGCACTGGACAGTGTGTCTTGAGAAAAGAAGTGTTTATTGCCAAGATTTGTGTTTGGATGAACCAGGCTCAGTTTCATGCTGGTTTTGTTGAAGCGTTAGTACTCGGATTAGGGTGTTAAGGCTTTTTTGGACAAGAGATTGAGTCAAGGGCTGCTTTTTTTTCAATTTGAGGAGTCGTGGCGTACAATAACGAGCGATGGATTACAGTAGCTGCCTGAGTTCAGCTGGATTTTGGGAGGAGTTCTGCTCGCGATGATTGATTGTGGGTGGCTTAGGCACGCTGGGGTATGGGCAGCAGTGATGTGCGAAGATCGCTTTGTCTTGTAGGGATATTTCATCAAGCTGAGCGAATGGCATCTCTTCCTGCTCATTTTGTGTATGGTGCATAATTCCGAAACCTCCTGTTCAAACAGGTAAGCATGCGCATTTGAAAAGAAGAATGCACTGTGGGGTCCTCCACAATTTCTACAGTTAGGGGTATTTTCACAGAGAGTGTGAAATAAATTCTCCGCAGACTGGGCATATTTCATCCGGTCCCCTACAGTATTTTCGGAGGACGCAAACCGCTTGACATGTTGAAGCACGTCTGTCGTGGACAAACGTGGCGAACAACTTTATTCTTGTAAACCCTATTGTTATACCTTTTGTAGGTGCATGAGGGTATTAAAGGTCAGCAGTAAACGAGGATTTAGGGTTAGGCGAGTTCCGACGAGGGGGAAATCTATAAACGTTTGTAACGGAGAAATCTTTTCTGATTAGAGATTCCAGTGATGACCAGCTGATCTTCGCTTTTCTGTCTGCATACAGTAAATTGGTGCCTTTAGATGTGTTTCTTATTTCAATCCGGAGTAAATAAGAGGAATATCGCAAGAGACGTTAGTGACCAGAATAAGAACTGATATCGGTGTGTAGCTTGTACGGAGAATGGACCCATTTCTCATAATGTGACGGAGGCTACTTCAACGCCAAAGCTTTTTCAAGCTGCATTACTTAGAAGAATTGTCTAGTGCGTCAGTAAGAGCTTGGAGGTAGTGGATCGCAGAATGTGATACATCGGGAATGATGTATCTGCTGACATTCCTGGAGGGGTGCAGCAAGGAAAGTGAACGAATGCAGAACGACTGTGACGAGGGCAATCCTTTGCGGGATTGCCGCGAACTTTGGGCCACCTGGGATTG
>JABUQX010005360.1:2500-12500 GCA_015478945.1 Trachelipus rathkii | reverse complement strand
TTGATCTATTGATTCAAGTCACATTTCGAGTGTCATTTGATAAAAATAACATAAAAACAAATTCTTTATACACTGATCAGCGATATATGCTAACGTAACAAAGTTTTCATTAATAAAGATTACTCAGCATCATCTGAACTAAGAAAATAATGTACAAATACAAACCTAACACACATTAAGCACGAATAAACTGTTAACACGTTAAAAAAGTTCCACACTTAACAACAGTAAGTAACTAACATTACATCCAAAATGCAATCCTAGTCATTATTTAACATATCACTGAGATTTATTTTAATATAGTAACATTTAACAAAATTTATCATACCATGTGTAATTATCAAACTGATCATTGAATATACTCTAACGTAACAAAGTTTTCACATTAATAAAGATTACTTAGCATCATTTGAACTAAGAAAATAATGTACAGCGACAAACCTGACACACCTTAAACATGAATAAGCAGTCAACATTAACAAAGTTCCTTACTTAACAACAGTAAGTAACTAACATTACATCCAAAACGTAACCTAAATACACTTTTTTTTTTTTTCGCATCTTCTAACATATCAACTACACAATGATTTATCGACAACACACACAGTCAGACACACACACACACACACACACACACACACACACAGCATTACGCAACAGTAAAACCAAAACATTTTTTAGGCTTATTCTTTTAGGCTCCGCCACCCTCAGAAAATTTCTAACTTGAAATATATGAAATAGATGGATTTGTAACCATTTACATAAAGTGATGCAATACTTATATCGTAGCCTAACCTAACTATTGTAATGAACTACAGACGCACACACACACACACACACACACACACACATGCACACACGCACACACAGCATTATCAAAGTTCCATGTTAGAAAATTAAAAATTAAAAAAATTTAAAAATAAAAAAAAAATTAAAAAAAAAGAATAAATTTATATTTATAAAGAAAGTTAAAAATTAAAAATTAAATAAAAAATTTCAAAAATTAAAAAATGAGAAATGAAAATAAAAAAAAATAATAAACAGAACAACCACCCCAAGTCTTTGAAAAGAAAAAAAAAAATTTAATAAAGTTAAAAAGAAAAATTAAAAATTAAAATAAAAAATTAAACAGTATAAATGCAAATAAAACTTACAAAAGAAAATTAAAATTAAAAAATTAAAAAATTAAAATAAATAAAAAATTAAACAGTATAAATGCAAAGAAAACTTATAAAAATAAATTTAAATAAAAGTAAAATAAACCATGTGCATTCAACTCTACCTATAAAAAAATTCAATTATAGAAAAGAATTTTTGTGTTTCAACTTAAAAAATAAATTACTTAACGTTTATAAAAGTAACCTACAAATAGCAGTTAGAAATGTCAGTTCAACATTTAGAAAGATTGTTATCTTGTAGCATTGCATGCATTGATTGCGATATGTACATGTTAGGAACAGACCAGCTATGTAAACAGTAATGATGAAGAAAACGATAAAATATCAAAGATGATCACACACCCCACCATTTAAATGAACCAAGAACAATGATACACATTATCACACAGACAATATACACACAAAACACAGGCCTGCAATTAAAATAAAATAAATGCTAATAAAGAGAAATTAAAAATAAAAAATTAAAACCAAAAAAATAAACAGTATAATGCAAAATAAATCTCACAAATTAGGAATTGTACTGGAGGTACCTCCTATAAACGCTTTATAAACATTTAGTAAGTTGTAATAAATAAGTAATGCAAAATAACAAGTGGTGATACTGGGTCAACTGCATTTTGGCAACGGGTCAGCTGCGGTCCTGAAATTCCTGCTGTGCATCACTGCATATCAGGCAAATATCTGAATAAAGAAATACTGCCTTAAATCACAAACGTTTAGTCAAACATAGATATTGGGCAATTCTACTAAGACAACGATTATCAACAGTTACATAGTGTCTTAGCAAAACTCAAACAGTAACATAACGTATCCTATCAAATTAGCAGCACATACCGCTGTAATTCACCGCCAGAGAGATCCTTCCTGATTTACAGCCACATTTAATTAAACCTGACTGTTGATGGCGATGATACTGGGCCAGCCCGCACCCTGAAGGGGTGTGCAAGGGCGCAGCCCTTGGGCTGTGCCCCATGTAACCGCCACACCCCTCCAGGCACCCTGAGATGGGTCTTCATGCATTCTCTCTGGGTGATCTCCAAGTAGTGCTTACAGTGCTTACAGTGCTATCAACTCGCCTCAAGATGCACATGCCAAACCTACTAGTTTGAATGATATTTTCTGAAAGGCAGCCCAAAATAGGCAAGGATAAAAATATTTATGTTACTCTCCTTGAAAGGCGAAAAGTTACAAGGGGGCGCGTCCCCACGTGGGTTTTCCTCGGAAGGTGTGCTGCTTTGAGATTTAGATTAATGAAACCTGTTTTGCTGTGTTAGGCAATGCTATGTTAAATAATACTATGACAATGTGAGAATAACACTGGGATTTGTTAGAGAAATGATGAGTTTTTGTAAGATATTACTATAGTTAACTGACGATGATGTGTTAGAACGAGCCTAGGTCAAGCCTTGCTGACAATGCTTAGTTTGGCCCTAGAATTCTGCTAATGTCCATGTTTATTCAGTATCAATTGATGTTATACCTAACGAGCTTGATGAAGACATGTTAATCCATAGTTCCAGATGTTTATCTCTTGATAGATTGGTCACTCCTGTTAAGCGACTTTGTTGGCATTTAACAGCCTTACCCGCTCTGATATATGGAAAACCATATCTGAGGCAAAGAGACCTATTAGCTACTTTACCCTGATGCTAGAACTTTCAGGATGCGAAGTGTCAGGTACCCCACTGCTGTTATGCGAAGTTTGTTAATGTTAGTAATCTCTTTTTGTTAAGTTTATTTTTATCTATACTTGTTTAATTCCTTTTATTCATATTTTATCTTTTAATTCTTTTTAATTTTTAATTTCTTTTAAATTAACTAATAACTTGTACTGAAACGTCGATTCACAACTTTAATTTAAACTTTTATTTTTTAATTTTTTTAATTTTTCAATTTTTTTTAATTTTTCTTTTGTAAGTTTTATTTTGTAATTTATACTTTGTTTAATTTTTTTTTTTTTTTTTTTAGTTTTTTAATTTTTAATTTTTTAATTTTTTTAAATTTTTAATTTAACTTTTTTTAATTCTTTAACTTTTTAATATTATTTGTAAGTTTTATTTTATAATTTATACTTTTTTGTTTAATTTTTTTTTTATTTAATTTTAATTTTTTTAATTTTTTTTGTAAATTTTAATTAAATATGGAGTTGCGAAAAGTCACTAATACTGTGTGAGTGTGTGAGTGTGTGAGTGTGTGTGTGTGTGTCATTTTATTTCTGTTACACTAATAGTTAGGTTAGGACATGATAAATCTTTGATAAATGTTACTACTGCTTTAATATAATATCATTACTATTTATACATAACTGATTCTGTTCTAACATGTACATATCGTCAATTGCATTGCATCTTGCAAAGATAACCCATCTTTCTAAATGTTGTGACTGACATTTCTATTTTCAAATTTCATTTTCTTTTTATAAACGCTAACTAATATAATTTTTTCCTGGGTGCTGAAAACACATATATTGTTTAATATTTTTTTTTTTTGTATTTTATATTTATTTTTTCAAAATTTAGTCTTTATTGAAATTTTTAGATTTTAAATATTATTTTTTCAACTTTTTTTTTTTTGTTGTTTTATTTTGTTTTACTTGTTTAATTTTTTTTTTATTTAATTTTCATTTTTTTACCTTTAATTTTCTTTTCAAGTTTTATTTTATTTATACTTTATGATTTCTTTTTTTTTTTTTTTTTTTAATTTTAATTTTAATTTTTTAATTTAGTTTTATTTTTCTTGTGTTTCATTTTGCATTTATAATTTCTGTTTCAATTTTTCATTTTAGTTTCACTTTTTTAATTTTTAGTTTTTTTAACTCCCCAATATTTTTTCTTTTAATTTTTTTTTAATTTAAACTTTCTTTTGTAAGTTTTATTTTGCAATTTATACTTTAATAATTTTTAATTTTAATTTTTTTAATTTTTAATTTTCAACATTGAACTTTAAACTTTCCTAGTTTTATTCTAAAACGTTGCATTGATTCAGTTCAATAACAGCTGTTAGATAAATCTTTATAACATTGGCTTCACTGTTATCTAACTGGTCATAGATAAATATCATTTGTAGTCATTGAGAAAAATTTCTAAATGGTTATTAAAGTTAGATAAGCCCAAAAATATTTTAGGTTTACCATTATGTAATGCTGTGTGTGTGTGTGTGTGTGTGTGTGTGTGTGTGTGTGTGTGTGTGTGTGTGTGTGTGTGTGTGTGTGTGTGTGTGTGGGGTGTGTGTGTGTGTGTGTGTGTGTGGGGTGTGTGTGTGTGTGTGTGTGTGTGTGTGTGTGTGTGTGTGTGTGTGTGTGTGTGTGTGTGTGTGTGTGTGTGTGTGTGTGTGTGTGTGTGTGTGTGTGTGTGTGTGTGTGTGTGTGTGTGTGTGTGTGTGTGTGTGTGTGTGTGTGTGTGTGTGTGTGTGTGTGTGTGTGTGTGTGTGTGTGTGTGTGTGTGTGTGTGTGTGTGTGTGTGTGTGTGTGTGTGTGTGTGTGTGTGTGTGTGTGTGTGTGTGTGTGTGTGTGTGTGTGTGTGTGTGTGTGTGTGTGTGTGTGTGTGTGTGTGTGTGTGTGTGTGTGTGTGTGTGTGTGTGTGTGTGTGTGTGTGTGTCATTTATTCTAGTTGATATGTTAGAGATATGCTTGGAAAAAAAAAGTGTGACTAGGTTACGTTTTGGATGTAAGTTAGCTACTTACTGTTGTTAAGTGAGGAACTTGTTAATGCTGACTGCTTATTCATATGTTTAAGGCGTGTGTCAGGTTTGTATTGTACATATTTTCTTAGTTCAAATGTGATGCTAAGTAATCTTTATTAATGTGAAAACTTTGATACGTTAGCATTATTGATCAGTATGATAATTACACATGGTTGTGGTAAATTTTGTTAAATGTTACTATGTTAAGGGGTAAAAATATCAGTGATATGTTAGAAAAAGTGACTAGCTGTTTGATGTAATGTTATTATGCATTGTTATATAGGAACTTTTGTTAATGTTTAGCGAAGTCTGTGTTTATGTAAGCCATTAGTTTGTCTTTGTACATTATTTTCTTAGTTCAGATGATGCTAAGTAATCTTTATTAATGTGAAAACTTTGTTACGTTAGCATATATCGCTGATCAGTGTATAAAGAATTTGTTTTTATGTTAGTTTTTATCCAAAATGACACTCGAAATGTGACTTGAATCAATAGATCAATAGATCACAACAGGACTGGAGGGTGGTTGGATGGTGGTTGGATGGTGGTTTGATTTAGTGATTTACTGCTTTAGGGTATGTAAAACACGACAATTTTAGTAAAAAATTTGGCCTTAATCAATTGATCAATAGATCACAGATGGTCAGGAGGGAGGCTGGATAGTGGTTTGATTTAGTGATTTACTGCTTTAGGGTATGTAAAAACGTAAATTTGTAAGTTATAAACATAAAAAGTGTAAAAAATATTTATTTATTTATTTATTTATTTATTTATTTATTGATTTATTTTTTTCTTGATGGTTCTGAAACCATTATTTTCGAAATCTACAGACCCAATAACCTATATAAAGACATCAACATTGTTGTTATACGACTGTTTATTAACTCGGCACCGCACCGGCTCCAGCACCGGTGCCGGAACCAGCTCTGAATCCTCATTCTTCATTCTTCTTCCTTCCTCCTTTCCTCATTCTTCCTTCCTCATTCCTCCTTTCTTCCTCCTTTCCTCCTCCTTCTTCCTCATTCTTCTTCTTCCTCTGTTTTGCATTCCATGCATTTCTTCTTCTTTTTTTCAAACTGGGGACCCCCCTCCGGGGGGTCCCTGGACTCCGAGTCCGAATCCGACTCATCCTCCTTCCTCATTCTTCTTCCTTTCTTCTTCTTCCTCTGTTTTGCATTCCATGCATTTCTTCTTCTTCTTTTTTCAGGAAGGGACCCTCCTCCGGCGGGGTCCCTGGACTCCGAAACCGAATCCAACTCCGACTCCGTCTCCGAATCCGACTCCAACTCCGTCTCCGTCTCCGACTCCGACTCCTCAACCCAGCCTCCAAGTTTCAGTCTTCTACGATCATTTTTAATTTTTACGGGGGCAGCGTCCCCCCTTACGGGGGGACGCAGAGGAACGTAATCTCGTCTCCGACGAGATAGGTTTTCATCAAGGTTCAAGCCTAACCCTAGCAACCTGTCTTGCCGGTGCTGTGTGGCTAAACGTGGGCGTAAGTGTTGCCTCGGTGACCCCCTATACATCCTACAGACTGAATGGCTGGATGGATTCGTCCTCATCCCATACATACATTATATCCAAATTTCAGATCGATAGCTCTTATACTTTTGAGAAAAGATCGCTGGCGGCAATCTGTGTGTGTGTGTGTGTGTGTGTGTGTGTGTGTGTGTGTGTGTGTGTGTGTGTGTGTGTGTGTGTGTGTGTGTGTGTGTGTGTGTGTGTGTGTGTGTGTGTGTGTGTGTGTGTGTGTGTGTGTGTGTGTGTGTGTGTGTGTGTGTGTGTGTGTGTGTGTGTGTGTGTGGGTGTGTGTGTGTGTGTGTGTAAAGCCGCCTGTCTTAGCTGATAGTTAGAGATATGCTTGAAAGTGTGACTGGGTTACTGTTTTGATGTAATGTTAGTTACTTACTGTTGGTATGAGGAACTTTGTTAATGTTGACTGCTTATTCATGTTTAAGGTGTGTCAGGTTTGTCGCTGTACATTATTTTCTTAGTTCAGATGATGCTAAGTAATCTTTATTAATGTGAAAACTTTGTTACGTTAGAGTATATTCAATGATCAGTTTGATAATTACACATGGTTGTGGTAAATTTTTGTTAAATGTTACTATGTTAAGGTAAAAATATCAGTGATATGTTAGAAAAAGTGTGACTAGGTTACGTTTTGGATGTAATGTTAGTTACTTACTGTTGTTAAGTGTGGAACTTTGTTAACGTTTACAGTTTATTCGTGCTTAAGGTGTGTCAGGTTTGTCTTTGTACATTATTTTCTTAGTTCATTATGTTAGCCTTATTAATGTGAAAACTTTGTTACAATAGCATATCGCTGATCAGTGTATAAAGAATTGTTTTTATGTTAGTTTTATCCAAAATGATACTCGAAATGACTTGAATCAATAGATCAATAGATCACAACAGGACTGGGAGGGTGGTTGGATGGTGGTTGGATGGTGGTTTGATTTAGTGATTTACTGCTTTAGGGTATGTAAAACACGACAATTTTAGTAAAAAATTTGGCCTTAATCAATTGATCAATAGATCACAGATGGTCAGGAGGGAGGCTGGATAGTGGTTTGATTTAGTGATTTACTGCTTTAGGGTATGTAAAAACGTAAATTTGTAAGTTATAAACATAAAAAGTGTAAAAAATTATTTATTTATTTATTTATTTATTTATTTATTGATTTATTTTTTTCTTGATGGTTCTGAAACCATTATTTTCGAAATCTACAGACCCAATAACCTATATAAAGACATCAACATTGTTGTTATACTGACTGTTTATTAGACCCTATATCCGCACCGGCTCCAGCAACGTGGTGCCGGAACCAGCTCTAAACTTCATTCTTCATTCTTTTCTTCCTTCCCTCCTTTCCTTCTCTATTCTTCATTTCCTATCTCCTCCTTTCTTCCTCCTTTCCTCCTCCTTCTTCCTCATTCTTCTTCTTCCTCTGTTTTGCATTCCATGCATTTCTTCTTCTTTTTTTTTTCAAACTGGGTTCCCCCTGGGGTCCTTGACTCTGAGTCCGGGAATCCGACTCCATCCTCCTTTCCTCATTCTTTCTCTTCCTTTCTTCTTCCTCTGTTTTGCATTCCATGCATTTCTTCTTCTTCTTTTTCAAACTGAGACCCCCCCGGAGGGCTCTGGACTCAGAAGCTGAATCCAACTCCGACTCCGACTCCACTGACTCCGACTCCGTCTCCGACTCCTCCATCCATCCTCCAAGTTTCAATCTTCTACGATCATTTTAATTTTTTAAGGGATGTGTGTATGTGGGTAAGACGCTTGCAGACTGAGGTAATCTCTGCCCCGACGATTGCACGATCTGCGCCCTATCCTCGTTAGGCGAACTTAATCTTGGTTTGAAAGCCGCAAGGTTTAAATGTGGGCGTATGGTTACGCTCTCGGGGGTGACCCCCTCATACATCCTACAGACTTGAAATTTACACGGATTCGTCCTTATCCCATACATACTATTATATTCCAAGTTTCAGATTGATAGCTCTTATACTTTGAGAAAAAGCTGTAGTGGCCTAAACTGGGGCATCACTACTATATATAGAGATATATATATATATATATATATATATATATATATATATATATATATATATATATATATATATATATATATATATATATATATGTGATATAGAGATATATATATATATATATATATATATATATATATATATATATATTGTTATATATATATAACCGACCTTCTCTTTCCTCAGACTAGGTGTAAGTAAAGTAATTATATGCACTGGAAACAGTGCTAGTAGAAGAATATGACGCAAGTCGAAAAGAAAGTCCAGCTCACGCCCACTTTATACCCCTTAGTTAGAGTAGCCTGTCAGAATGGGGGAAATCCACTTAGAGTCTCACTAATCAAGACGATACTACTACAGACCTCGTCAATGGGAAGCCATCCTATGGCAGGTGGGCTACAACCATGCCCCCCTCACAAAACCCCGCCATTCACCCTATTATGCATCTTTCTTCCGCCTCCTGCCAAAATCACATTTCTCTCCTCCAGGCATTCTTTACTGACTCAATCCACTTTTTTCTGGTCTCCAGCCGGTCGAGTCACAGTGCACACACACACCACTATAATCCGTCTAACCAACTGATTATATCATCCATCCTTTCCACAATGACCAAACCACCCCAATGTACTTTCACTACTCTCTCATACGCACTCCTTTCTTTACACCACACAACTCCCAATGTCTATTCCTTTCAGTGGCTTGATTTACCTCTTCTCGCACCCAACACGCCCCTGTCCATCTGAACACATTGTACTTTAGATCTATACCTTTATTAAGACCATAGTCTCACTACTAAACATTAACACAGGTAACAACATACCCTCATGCAAGATCCTAGCGCACTCAAGACAGTCCTTACAGATCTCACTAAGTGATTTAATTGCACCAGCCACCTTCCTAATATCTAACTTTAAGCACATGTGACTCTGCATCATCCGTTTTCCTTTCATCCAACATCATAAACTCCAAATATTTAAACTGAGACACTTGTTCCAGTTTCCTTATCATCCAACATAACTTCACACACCGTGGACTGTCCTCATCAACCATGTCTTTACTCTATCTACGTTTACTAACTCCTACTTTACACACCCTGCCAAATTCCTCTACCAATCCTCCTAAACTCTTTCAGATTCGCCAAAGACAGATCAAATCATCCGCAGCATAATAGGGAGGCACCCTTCAAAATCTTCCATTCTCCATCATTCTAACACCTTCCCGCATCCCCACCTAATTCTTTCATAATCCATCCATATACAAATTGAATAAGCAAGGAGACATAACACATTCTCACCCATATTGGTTAATATTAAACCATCACTTTCAACCTGATTATCTGTTATTATCAGTTTCACTATTTGGGGTCATACATACCTTTGATTCCATTCAGAACCCTACCAACAACACCATAAACCTAACACCTGCCATAGAGTTCCCCTTTATTAATTTATCATAGATATATATATATATATATATATAAGAGAGAGAGATATATATATATATATATATATATATATATATATATAAAGAGTATATATATATATAGTAATGTATTCTTGATTCCTTATTACTATCTATGGCTAGAA
>JABUQX010005359.1:32500-45000 GCA_015478945.1 Trachelipus rathkii | reverse complement strand
TTCACACACGAAATTCGCATAAGAATGTCACTTGACGAGGAATCGTGGAACTTTGACATTGGTGAGAAGATTAAGTCCATACGTGAATATCTTGATCCATATAGGCCTAAATCGCGTCTTCTTTAATTTCGAAGAGAAGCTCTGACACTTGGATGAGACAAACTTATGGAAATCTTGAAAAAGAACTTGTTGCGATTTCTGTTGTATAGGAATTTAATGCTCCATCTGCCACCAACCAAGGGCGCCAATCACCTGGGTAATTTTTGAAACGAGATTTAAGTGATTTATTTATTTATTTTTTATTTTTTTTTTGCATTCGTAAATTTTTAATTTGTAAAACCTGGGAGATGGAACTGAAATATTCAGAATTCGAAGAGGAGCCTGAATGTTCGTAGTGGAATTCAAAATGAGTATCACCATAATCCAAAATTAATTGAGAAAGAAAAGAAGTTCGTATCGATAATGTTTGCTTGCGGTTCGTTTGAATTATCTTTTGGAGTGTTATGATTTGGAATTTTTAGTATTATTGTTGTTTTTTCTTTTTCTCATTTTGGTTGTTTCATTTGGATTAACAGAAGGACGCAGATTGACAAGTTCATGGTGTTTTTTCTCCCTTGCTTCACCATTATATAGGCAAAACCTTGCTAAATTGTTGCTTCTTTTGGAGACAAGCCTATTAAAGATAAAGGAGAATTTAAAAATTGATTTTAAATAATGACGTCTTTTATTACATGAGGTAATAATGCCCAGATATGAGCTACTCTTTTTCTTTCAACGTTGATATGTAGAAGTCACGGACTTCCTTAAATTGATTCCTTGCCGAATTCTTCTTTTCAGTTTCTTGACAATCGAGATTCCGGAGTGGCCAGCCTTTTCCTGAATTTTGACTCCCCTTGCCGAAAGCTGTGTTTTCTTGTAATTTCAAAGAGGGAGTTCAGGAGAGAGTATTTTTAAGTGAAGATTCTATTCTTCTGATTTTTTTTTTGACTGAGTATCTCAACAAGATCGTGCTTTATATACAATATTTGTCAAACTTATGTAAAAATTTTGCTTATGCAAATTTTGACATGAGTCAAACATAAATATAAATTTAAAATTCTGTGATAGTTATATGAGCTATATATAAAGTGGAAGGACAAAATATTAAACGTTTAAGAAAAAATGAGAATAATTTATTAAATTGCTAAAATCATCTTATACCTGATGTTCAACTTTAAATCGCCGGCATGAGGAGGAGCAAGTCCAGATAACATCTGTCAGTTTATGTCAATATTTCCGATGTATGTTGAGGAGGGCAAGGTCCAGTAAGTGTTTCATCTCCAATAGTATTCTCAATGTAGGTTTTCAGAAGTCATAATTGAAAGCTTCTTTCTACTGAAACAGTAACACGGGGTAAAAATTGCCCAGTATTGCAACAAGATTAAATATTGGAATTGTGACTGCAACAAGAAACTAGTTCTTCTTTGCTGTTTTTTGAATGATTTGTGTTGTGATGCCATTTCAACTCTATAAATCCCCATTCTGAAAAATTTTACTAATCCTTCAATTGGGACTTTCGGGATCTTTCTTGTAAATGTTACATTTTTATCTTCTCCAATATGGCAATAACACCTGTTCGGTATGGCAAATTGCAAGGAAGATATAATTTCTTCTATGATTTAAAAACCTCTCTTATTGCTGGTCAACAGCGGGGTTACACTAAATATCCATCGTTTCTTGTGTCTTTGGGACAGTCGAGCAAGTAAGGAACACTACACACGACGCCAATGGCCGATCAGAAATGAACTTGAACCAGGTCATCACAATGTTTTGTTTTACCTTAATCGAAACTAAGTGTTTTACTTCACTCTACATTAAAAGCTTGGAATTATAAAGAATTTCGCCGCGAACACTAAACAAGATGGCAGATGTTATCTGTTTACTGAAAAAGCATTTCCAAAACTAAGTGGCGGTAAAATGAAGAGGTCTTCGATCGGTTTTCGCAAATTAGAAACTTTTTACCAAGATTCTAAACTTCACTGAGTTTATGGTGACTAAGAAAGAAGACCTTTTTCCAGATCTGCCGGGGACAAATTTTTCTGGGAAATCGCCGAAGTACAGATTACGAACATGTAGTAGACGAACTGCTGGCAGAACTTTCAAAGCAATTAGGCGCATATGTCAATTAAAATGCATTTTCTTAGTTCCCATTTAGACTACTTTCCAGACAACTGCGGAGATTACAGTGAGGAACAAGGTGAGCGGTTCCATCAGGATATAAAAGTGATGGAGGAAAGATATCAGGGCCGCTGGGATGTGAATATGCTAGCAGACTACTGTTGGTGCTTAAAAAGAGATGATCATGATCATCTTCCTCTTAGACAACATAAAAGAAAGGCTATAAGAAATCATTTACTCCTCAATAAGTACCTAATGGGTTGCTTTGTAGTAAATGTCAAATCATCATGTTTTTGTATTTAGATAAAATTGTGGATGTAGAGAAGTTTTTTTTTTATTGTTGCACCCTATAAATGAATGACATATAGTATATATATATATAATATATTATATATATATATAATATATATATATTTATATATATATATTATATTATATATATATATATATATATATATATATTACATTTATTTATTATAAAGAAATTATATTTTTATATTTATATATAAATATATATATATATTATATTTATATATATGGCCAAAATTTCACTTTTTTGAAAACAACGAAATCTGATATTTCTTATCTGAAATTGCAATTATTTTAACAATAAACAAGATGGATATGGCTTTTACTTTAACCATGTTTTCATTTGTAGTTTTTTAGCCAATTATTTAGATATAATTTAGTTAATAAATATACAGTATATTTTTGTGCCTATATTTTCTATACAGTTTCGGGTCGGTATCCATAATAAAAGTAGTCACAGAAAAAAAACTAGAGCTGATTGAATAAAATGACTTTCATTTTCGAATTCAGCGTGTTTGAGTTGCTAAAAATCAGTTAACAAAACTCAAACCGGCTAAAAAAAGTTTCAAACGCAGGCCCAGTGTTATTAGTTACCCAAATACTAGATATTAGGTCATTTTTCAGCTTGGATTAAGCAGTTTGGTAGCTTCGGCACCTAAGCTTCCTTAGTCTACTGAGGAAATACTAAAGAAGGTCTACCTTCTTTTGTGATCTAAGGTCTACTTAAGATCTTGCTTCAAGGCACTGCTTTAGTCTACCATTAAGGGTGTAGTCTTCTGCACAGCCTACAGCTAGTCTACTGGTTAAGAAATTATTCATGGTCTACGGTGAATTGTGATCGGATCTACTTTTTCTCAAAGACATAGAGTCTACTCTGTGTTGTCACTGGTTGGTATAGCAGCCGGGCCAGTGGCTAGTCTACTGGTCACATAAGTTCATAGTCCACTGTGGACGGAGAGCGTGTCTATTCACTCTCAGATCGGTGAAGGTCTTTTTTTCCTGTGTAATTAAGTCTACTTGATTACACTCTGATCAATCTTCTGATCAGTAAAAGGCCAGCCTACTGATTCTCCCTTTTTCCATTTTTTTTATAACGCCTTTAGAATTCCGAGCTATCTTCGAAGAGAAAACTGACCTTAACATCAGGCTACCATTATTTTTCCATGTTTAATAAATCAATCTATTTTTTTAATCTTTTTATTAACCTGTTACAAACCAGTTATTCTTTTATGAGTTTCTAAATAATTAGAGTTTGTTATATTTTGTCAAGCGTTGAGACATTTAGAATTATCTAGAAAACTTAAAACCTCATAGTTTAGAAAGTTAAAAATTTTATACTATTAGTAATAATTTTTTTAAGAATAGCCTAAGTAAAAAGCTGATTTATTTAATGACAGGTTATAAGTTAATAAATTATTAAATTTAAATCAAAATGGCAAAAGATAATAGTAACCCCCTCAATTTTCAAACATTCTGGGAAAACATCAGCCATTTAATGGAAAAATAAGTTTTAAAAACTTTTTAAATCAATTTAATGTAAAAGCTAGATTAGAAAACTGGAATGAAGACAGTAAAATAAATATATTATGATGTCTATGTGTAGAACAAGCACAGGCGTATTTAAATTCAAACCCAGAAATCGATAATCTTTACTTTGATGGGTTAGTTTTCCTTTTAATATTAAAGATTTAAAAGCAGAATATAAAAATATGAGCTTAACAAACACTAAACGTTTTTTTAAAGATTACGCTAATAAAATAGACGAAATAAACAAGAATATTGACAGAATTCGAAAAACACAGAGAATAGAGACCAATTTTTAATATCTGTATTTATTAATGGATTAACCTTTGAAATTAAAAAATTAATAGATTTTCAAGAATTTATATCTTACAAACAAGCTTTAGCTATAAAAGCTGATAAAATAGTTCCAAATAGATGTATGGTGTGTAATATAAATCATTAAAATCCAATAAATTTTAAAAACCATTATCCCCATGCCAATACTAATTATCAAAATGCAGTAAACTGAAGAATTCATTTTGATCATATTCAATGTTCTATTGTAAACAAATGGGCCGTGAAAAGTTTAATTGTTTTAGGCTTAACCCAAAAGCTCCACATTTTCATAATTACCCCCAAAAAATTGTAAAAGGGTCCCAGATAATTTAGATAACCCTGTAGTAAAAATTATTTTAGATAACAGTAAAACTTAAGCATATTTCGACTCTTGTTCAACTATTTATGTAATATCGTATACAACTTATATAAAATTCTTAGAGATGGACCAATCTTCTAAAACATTAAATAAATCAAATGTTAAAATCTCTAGTGTTTCAGGGGAAAATGTAAAAATAATGGAAAATCTACCTTTTATTTAATTATAGGAAAAATTAAAATGTTACACGAGATTTATGTTCTTGAAGAAACTCAATTTCCTTGTGAAATATTGATCGATAGAGACATTTTAAAAAGATTAGATAAAGTCACCATTAATTTGGAAAATAATAGTATATATATATAAATAATTACCAACTTACCTTAATTAAACAAAATTACCAAAACTCTTATTGATATAACATTTCTAAAATAGTTATCCCTAAAAATAAATTAAATTTGGAGAAAAGGGTAACCTTACTACCACGTTTATTTACAAAAGCTTATGGAATATTAGATGAGTCCTGGAAGAATAAAAATATTGTTATAGAATATAATTGTAGAATGGATGGAATAAGGGTCGGAAATTCTTTAGCCAATGTAAATAGCGGATTACAGGTACTTTTACTGTAGCTTTATTTAGTCACGAAGTAATACTTAATAATAAAAAGAATTAATAGGAGTAAATTTATTCTGCAGGAGGCCATTATAAGAACACCTAATGTTATGAATAAAGAAAATTCATTTGTTTTTTTAAATACTGATTTAAACAATCTTGAGACTAATCAACAATTAAAATTCATGGAAATTTTAAATAAATATAAAGTGCATTTGCCCAAAGTCCTGATGACATAGGTTTATGTAAATTAATTGACATAAAATTGATACAGGGAAACTAAACCAATTTACAACCAATTTACCACCGCAATATCGTCTTCCCTTCAACTACACGAATGAATTAGCAAGAATACATTGATTTAAATGTTAGAGTTGGATTGATAGAGAAATCAAATAGTCCATGGTGTAGGCCTGTAATACTTATAATTGTATTTGATGTAGGAAACTGAATTCAGTAACTAAAAATGAAGTTATGGCTATGCCGAGAATTGATGAAATACTAACCTCATTTAGTGGATCAAAATATTTTAGCATTTAGATAAACATTAAAGGGATTCAATCAATTATTAATTAAAGACAAAGGATAAACCTAAAAACACTGTTTAGAGCTGACAATAACTCTTATCAACATATTAGAATTTGTTATGGACTTGGCAAAAAGATTACCTTCACTAGCGTCGCACGTTTATCAATTATTCTTTTCTCTAGCGTTTCAGCAAATTTGGTCAAATCTATATGGACACATTATTCGTTTATAGTAATACGTTGAAGACACCTGAAAAACCTAGAACAAAATTTTAAAAATATATCAAGATTCTGATCTTAACTCTTTCCTTAAAAATGTAGATTTGCACAAAATTGCTGGTCGTAAGTTTGTTGGAAATATTGTATTATTTTGAGACTGAATACCAAATAAATTCCTAGTCATTGACTTTCTTGCTGGTTGTAACTTTGTTAAATATATTAGAATATTAGGAATGGTCCAATATTAAAAAAAATTTATTAAAAATCTTTCATAAATATGCACCCCCCTCTCAATAATTTAGCAAAATAATATTTCTAAATTCATTTGGACAAAAATAGGAAATATAAGCTTTTTAACAACAATAAAAAGAATTACTTTATTCAAGCCCCATATTCTTATATATCCTGACTATTTAGTAAACCTTTCAAAGTAAATTCAGATGCTTCTAATATCTCTAAAGGTTCTCGTTTTTTAACACAAAAAAATTGACGGAGCAGGTAAACCCATTCTTACTTTTCTAGAATTATCCCTTCTGAGCAAAATATTTTTTCTATAGTACTACTGGAATGTAAACATTAGTTCTGGTGAATTCTGTTAAACATTTTTATTATTATTTATATGGGCATAAATTTACAGCCATAATAGATCACCCAAGCCTTAAGATATATATTAAATTTAAGCCAACTACACCTAGAATC
Source organism: Trachelipus rathkii (assembly GCA_015478945.1). Taxonomy (NCBI): domain Eukaryota; kingdom Metazoa; phylum Arthropoda; class Malacostraca; order Isopoda; family Trachelipodidae; genus Trachelipus; species Trachelipus rathkii. Next base: position 38,316 of record JABUQX010005359.1, on the reverse strand, counting down.
GTTAGATGGGCACTTTTATTATCAGAGTTTGATTTCGATACAAATTTTAAGGCAGGACGAGATCACGTTGTTGCAAATGCTCTCAGTAGGAGTGCTCAAATTTTAAATTTAAAAATAGGTTAACTTTTACACATGTTAATATTTAATTTTCAAAATATATATAAAGAACAAGTAAATGATCTTAACTGGAAAAAATTAATTAATTACTTTGAAATAAATAACTTAGAAGGAATGCTAGAGAGAGAATATAAATTTACTTAACTTTCATGATAAATATTGTTATAATTACATTTCAAACAGATAAAAGAATAACGTATACCTTATATTGAAAAATAAAGTCAATCTAATATATATAATAATATAAACACTATTAATATAAATATATCATAAAAATATAATAATGAACTATAACAATATCAATGTAAATATAAAAAATGGTTTCAGTACTGAGTTTAAAAGTTATACAAAAGAAACACATTCTATGATGATATAATAATTATATCTATAATAAAAACATTATAATATAATAATAAATATACATATACATATATAAATAAATAATAATTTATAAAATACATAACTATAATACAGTTATATTATTAATATATATAATATAATATAATATAATATAATATATCATAATATATATAATATAAATATAATATAATGATAATACATAATATTATTATAATATAATATAATATAATATATTAATATAAATAATATATAATATAATTTAATATAATATAATAATATATATAATATAATATAATATAATATATATAATATAACTAAAATATAATATATTAATATAATATAATATAATAACTATATAATATAACAAAATATATATATTTAAAATATATAATATAATATAATATAATATAATATATTATAATATAACTAAAATATATTATGATGTGAAATATTGGTGTAATAAGTATAACATATATAATATAATATATATAATATTAAATGATATAATACAATATAATATAATATAATAGAACTACGCAGATTAAATATTAATTATATATAATATAATATAATTTAATATAATTTAATATAATATAATAATAAAATATAATATAATATAACATACAATATTGTAGAGTACACGACAGAGAAGATAATTAATATAATTAATATAATAATATTTAATATAATATAATATAATATAATAATTAATATAATATATATAATATAATATAATTAATAAAATTTAACATAATATAATATAATATTATAATAAATCTTTTATAATTAGTTTTAAATGATTATAATAAAATGATAATACTAATTACAATATATCAAAATCTAATATAAAAATAATATAATATAATAATAATTAATATAATAAATATACAAATATAAACCACTTTGATTTCTAATAAAATATTTCAAATAATATGACATCATTTAATAACTAATAAATAATTAATAAATAATTATAATTATTAAACTATATTGAACTCTAAATTAACTAATAATCTAAAAGTAATCTATTATAATAATAATAATATCAGTAATAATAACTATAATAATATTAACACTAATAATAATAGGAAAAATAATATATTAATAATAATATAATTAACAATAATAATAATGTAAATGTTAATACATAAATTACTAAATTAATTAATAAATGTGTTAATAACACAAATTGATAATAATAAATAATAATAATATATAATAATAGCAAATATAATAATAATATAATAAAAATAATATAAAATAATAATAATATAATTATATAATATGTTAATAACCCGTAATATTAATAGATAACAAATATAATAATGTAAATGTTAATAATATAATTACTAATATTAATATAATAATAAAATAATATATATTGGGTAAAATTTAAAACTATAATTTAAAATAATTTTTAAAATAATAATAAAATATAAAAATAATAAATATAATAATAATATTAATAAACAATAAAGATAATTATAATAAATAATGTAATAATATATATAATAAATATAATATAATATATATTAATATATAAATATAATATAATATAATATAAATAATAATAATATAATATAATAAAATATAATATTAATATAATATATATATAATATAATATAAATAATATAATATATTTATAATTAATATAATTTTATAATATAATATAATATAATACATTATTATGTAGTAATTTAAGAATATGTTTATATATTTATAATATAATATAATATAATATAATATAATATAATATAATATAATATAAATATAATTAATATAAATATAATATAATAATAATATAAATATAACAATTAAATAATATAATATAATAAAATATAATATAATATAAATAAATAATATAATGTAATATAATATAAATAATATAATATATATGTTCATTTAATATAATATAATTAATAATATATAATATAATATTAATAAAGTATAATAATATGATATAATATAATAATATTATATATTAATATATAATATAATAATAATATTAATATAATAATAATTTAATATAATAATTAATAATAAAATAATAATAACATAATAAAAAATAATATAAAATAACATAATATAATAATTAACATTTATAATAAACTAATAATAATAATTATGTAATATATGATAATAATAATAATATAATAAATTAATAATATATTAATGAAATATAATAAATAATAATATAATAATAATTAATTATAATAATATTATAATAATAATAAATATAATAAATAATAATATATATTTATATAAAATAAATAATAATCAATAAAAATAATATAATATTAATAATATGTAATAATAATAATATAAAATGATTAATATAATAATAATAATATAATTAATAAATAATTAATAATTATATAATACTTTGATATAAAAATCAATTAATATAGAAATAATAATATAATAATAATAATATTATAACAAAATAATAATAATAAGAAATAAAAATATATAAAAATAATATATAAATTATAATATAAAAATAATAATATTAAAATAATAATTTAACAATTAATATTAACTAATAATTAATAAAATAATATATAATATAATATAAAATTAATAATGTTATATAATAATATATAAATAATAATAAAACAATATAATAATAATTATTAATAATAATAATAATAATTTAATAATAATACTATAATAACAATACTAATAAAATAAATTAATATTTAAAATTTGTTATAATAAATAATATTTTAGTTAATATATATAAAATAATAATATAATAATAATAATATAATATTAATAATATAATAATAAAAATAAAATAATAATATAATAAATATGTAAATATAATATAATATAATAAATAGTATAAAAACTAATATAAACAATAAAATATAATAAATAGAATAGCGCCATAATGTAAATATCAATATAATATTATTTAATATAATATAATAAAAATTATATTAATATAACATAAAATAGATTAAGTATCAATATAATATAAATATATAAATAATATATATAATTAATTAATATATATTAATATATATTAAATATAATATAATATATATAATATAATTTAATAAATTTAAAATAATATAAATTAATATAATATATTAAAATATAATATAATAATAAATTAAAATATAATAATAATAAAAATATATATTATAATATTAATAATAATCTATATAAAAAAAATATAATATAATAATAAGTATAATAATAATAACATAATAAAAAATAAAACTAATATAAAAATAATATAATATACATAATTAATAATATTAACATAATAATAATAAAATAATATAAAATATAATTAATATATTAAAAATAATAAATATAATAGTAATAATTATTAATAATAATTAATAAATATAGTAATAATTAATATATAATAATACATTAATAATATAAGAAAAAATAATATAAATAATAATATAATAATTAAATAATAATAATAATATAATATAATATGCATAATAATAATAATATTAATAATAATAAATAGAATTAATAAATAATAATAATATAATAATAAATAATTAATAGAAATATAATAAATATAATAAAATAATATAATAATAAATAATAATATACAATAATAAATATATAATAATTAAAATATAATAATAATATAATAATTAATAAAATCATAATATAATAAATATATATAATAAGATAATATATAATAATATAATATTAATAATAAGTATTAATATATATAATAATATAATATTAATGAATAATATAATATATAAAATAAATATAATAATTAATAATATAAATTATATAAAATATATATAATAATAATATAATATAATAATAATATAATATAATATAATATACATATAATATATTAATATAATATTTAATATATATAATATAATATAATATAATATAATATAATTAATAAAATATCAATATAATATTAATAGATAATAATATAATATAATATAATATAATATTATTTATATATAATATAATTTTAACTTTATATAATAATAATATATTAATTAATATAATATAATATAATTAATATAATATAATATAATATATAAAATTATAATATAATATAATATAATATAATAATAAATTATAACAATAATATATATAATATAATATATATAAAAATATATATATATAATGTAAATAATATAAATTAATATAATTATAATATAATTATAATATAGATAATATAAATATAATATAATATTAATATTATTATATATAATTATTAATATATAATATATAATATAATAAATAATATAAATATATAATAATATAATATATATATTAATATATAAAAATTTATATAATAGATAATAATATAAAAATAATAATAACGATAATATAAACATTACATAATAAAATGACATATATAATTAATAACATTAATATAATAAAACATAATAATAATAATTAGTAAATATATAATAATAATTAATAATACATAATAAATATATAATAATGATAATATAATAATAATATATAATATAATATTAATTATAATAATATTATTAATATAATAAAATATATATAAAATATAATTATATTAATAATAATAATAATAAATACAATAAAAAATAATATATAATAATGATATATAATAATAAATATACAAATGATAATTATAATAATAATTAATAAATAATATAATAATAATTATATAATAACGATGGCATAATAAGTATATAAAAATAATAATTATAATAATAATAATATTATAATAAAATAAAATAATAATAACAAATAATAATAATGAATATATAATAATATAATTATATATAAAAATAATAATATAAAAATAACAATTAATAATAATAATATAACAATAAATATAATAACAATATATAATATAATAATAATAATATAATAATGTAATATAATAATAATATAATAATAATAAATATAAAATATTATAATATATAATAATTTAATTTAATAATATAATAATATAACAATACTAATAAATTATATATATATAATTTATATAATAATACAAAATAATATATAATAATATAATATAATAATATAATAATAATATATTAATACTTAATAATATAATATAAAAATATAATAATTATTAATACATATAATAATAATAATAAAATAAATAATAATAATAATATAATAATTGATATTATAATATAATTATAATAATATAATAATAATAATAATACATATTAATAATAATGTAAAAAATAATATAATATAATATTTGTTAATATAATAATAATGCTATTAATAATAATAATTTTATATCTATAAGAATCAGAAACACTGAAATTAATCATAATATCTTATAAATATAATGTAAGTATAATAACTATTATAATAATAATATAAAATAATAT
>JABUQX010005359.1:5000-25000 GCA_015478945.1 Trachelipus rathkii | reverse complement strand
TTGGGTTGAGGAAGTGATTTGGTCGATGTGGGGGGAAAACGTCATGTGTGTGTCATAGGTAAGTCCTAGTATTTTGGGGGTTTTGTTTAATGGAAGGAGGTTGTTGTTCAGGGTGATTATAGGATGGAGGGAGGATTGGTGACGGTCAGTGGTTAAAAGGGTGATGGAGGATTTAAGGGGGGATGCTGTCATTCTGTTGGAGCTTAACCAATTTTCTAATAGATGTAAATATTCTTGGGTATGTTGTGTGGCTATGTTTACGTCTGGGTGTTGGGAAATAAGACTGATGTCGTCTGCGTAAGTAATTAGTTTGGTGGATTGGTGGGTTGGGGTAGGTAAATCTGCTGTGAAAAAGTTGAACAAAAAAATGGAGAGAGAATGGCGCCCTGTGGGACGCCATTTTGTAATTTGATCGAATGGGAGAGGTTGTTTTTGTATAAGACCTTAGCGAAACGGTTGGTGAGGAAATTGGAAAGCCATTTTTTGTCATTATTTTCTAGGGGGGAGTGGAGGATTTTTTGAATAAGGATGTGTGTGGGGACGGTATCGAATGCTTTATTTATGTCTATTGCGGTGAGTATAGATCTATGGGAAGGGGATTGGTTGAAACCATTAATGATGTGTTGTGTGAGGGAGGTGAGGGCTGTAGTTGTGGAGTGGTTGCTTTTGAATCCGTGTTGGAAATCTGGGAGAGTAATGGGGTGGGAAATTTTGTTTAGTATTAATTTCTCTAGCAGTTTACTAATGGAGCAAAGCAGAGAGATTGGGCGGTAGGAGGAGGGGGAGTTAGGGTCTTTTTTTGGTTTGAGTTTTGGAATTATGAATGCTTGCTTCCAGATTGGGGGTATGTAGTTGAGCTGCCATGATTTGTTAAAGATTTCTGTGATTAGGAGAATTGTTTTTTCTCCAAGGTGTTTTAAGTGTAGGTTGGATATTGAGTCTGGACCTGTCGCTGTTGAATTTTTGAGGGTTTTAATGGCTTCTATTGTCATGTTGGTTGTGAATGGGGGTAGGAGGGTGTGGTCTAATTGGAGTTTTCTGAGTTGTTTTTTTATTTTCCTGTTATCGGGGTGGGTTGGTTTTCGAGAGATGTTGGCATAATGTTTAGCAAGACTGTCTGATTGTTGTTTTGGGGAAGGGAGGGAGTTGTTGGGTAAAGATGGGGATTCGTGGGATTGTGGGGGGTTGTTTTGAGAGTTGTTTAATTTTTTAATGACTTGCCAGGTTTTCTTATTGTCTAAGCGTGAGATGTTATGTTGTAAGTATTCTGAAAACTTATTGGTAGTGTTGGTGGTTATGAGGTTGGAGATTTGGGTGTTTAGGTTTGTTATTTGGTTAGAAATGTGTGGGGTGTACGGGTTGAGTTTTCGGAGGGAGTTTCTTTGTTTAATGAGTTGGTTGATCTCAGGGTTGAGTTTGGGGTTGTATGATTTTCTGTGGCCTTTGGGTATATAGAGGTTTGCTGATTTAATGATTGTATTGTTTAAGTGAATAATGGAGGTGTGTAGGGAAGTTGTATCGTGGATTGGTATTGGGTTAATATGGGTTTCTATATGGTTAGTAAATGCAGGCCAGTTTGCTTTTTTATAGTTAGTGTATGTAGTAGTCTTTTTTTGTGGGGATTGATGAGGGGAGTTTAGAGAAATAAGAATAGGAAGGTGGTCCGATTGTAGGTCAGTAACAGTGTCCCAGGTTAGTAGGGGATGTAGGGAGGGGGAACAGAATGTAACGTCTGGGGAAGTAGGGGATTGGTTAACTTGGGGAGGGATACGGGTGGGAAGGTTTTTGGAGTTAAGGATATGGTTGCCTCGGGGATCAGAAGGGTAATCTTTATACCATGCTGTGTGGTGGGCGTTGAAATCGCCTTATTAATTAAAATATATATATATATATATATGTTATATATATATATATATATATATATATATATATATATATATATATATATATATATATATATATTATATATAAGTGAATATATATATAAGCGCCTAGAAACACTATTTTCTGGAGAGCTCTGGGAGAGCGCGTTTCGATGCCAAATGGAAGAAGATGCTAGTTCCACTGAAAGGGTGAAACCCTACCTGAGTGTATAACTCAAGGACTAGCATCGGAAACCATTGCGCCGAGAAATGTTTTTCTAGAGTGCTCTAAGATCAAAACCGGGGGCGGAAGAAGAAGAAAATGCTGGTCCAACTGACAGGGCGAAAGCCCTACATGGGAGATGGTAAATAAATATATAATAAATATAAATATATATATATATATATATATATATATATATATATGTATATATATATATATATATATATATATATAATATATATATATATATATATATATATATATATATATATATAAATATATACATAAAAATATACAATATATATATATATATATATAGTGACATATATATATATATATATATATATATATATATATATATATATATATATATATATATATATATATATATATATTTAACTGTTTTTTTCTAATATATACATATATATAGTTAAGATATTCCACAATTATGGATAGGAGTGTGAAGCATTTTTCTATACATTCGCACATATGCTAATACTGATCCGGAAAAGGAGCAATTTATATGCAGATTATTGAATTGTACGTATGCTATACAGGTGCTGATTGAACTCCGAGACTTTCTAACTAAGAAGCTGAATAAGAAAATTAAACTTTATACCTCATTCAAGGAAGCAATCAAGGAAATACTCCCTACCCTAACCTAACTTCTTCTTATAACCTAACCTAACCTAACCTAACCTAACCTAACCTAACCTAACCTAACCTAACCTAACTTAACACCTAATTATCTAACATAATATAACCAGACCTAACGTAACCTAAGCTAACCAGACCTAACATAGCATAACCTAACTGAACCTTACCTAACCAGACCTAACATAACATAACCAGACCATCAAGTTATTTTTTATCTATCTGTTAAAAGGGGCTTGACGTTATGTAAAATGCTTTCTTAAATAAACAATTAAAAACATTATTATTACTATTATTATTATTATTATTATTATTATTATTATTATTTATTATTATTATTATTATTATTATTTTATTATTATTATTATTATTATTGTAGTAATTATGGCAATAATTATTATTATTATTATTATCATTAATAATATTATTATTATTATTATTATTATTATTATTATTATTATTATTATTATTATTATTATTATTATTATTATTATTATTATTATTATTATTATTATTATTATTATTATTATTATTAATATTAATATTAATATTAACATCATTATTATTATTAATATTATTAATATTATTGTTGTGTGTGTGTGTGTGTGTGTGTGTGTGTGTGTATGTATGTATTTATTATTATTATTATTATTATTATTATTATTATTATTATTATTATTATTACTTCAACTTTTGCAATTGATGTTCAATTTAGAAGATACAAAAAGTTCTCCAAGTTTCTCTCTCATGGCTAAGCGAAAGAAAAAAGAAAGTAAACATCAACTTCATTTGTCTTTAAAAAATGCCAAATAAATATGGCGACTTTGTTGCCTCAAGGCAAACAAAGTTCTTTCCATCTTTATCTTTTGATATCATTATATATATATATATATATATATATATATATATATATATATATATATATATATATATATATATATATATATATATATTCTATATATATATATATATATATATATATATATATAAATATATATATATATATATATATATATATATATATATATTATTATATAATAAATATATATATATATATATATATATATATATATATATATATATTTACTTCTAACTTATATTACAACTTAAGAAGTTAATTTTGATTATAGTTTTGATTATATTTTTATTTTTGCGGACCCCATTTTAGCCACGTCCTAAAATGGAGTCAAAATTCTAAATTTTCATCTATTTTGATAAATTAAATAGCTTCCAACCGCGAAAAGCTTTTTCTGACCTCTAAAACGTCTTTTTCTGATTTTTCTGTGTCAATAAAATTTCTGTCGTATTTTCATTCTTTGAAAACCTATGTTTTTAACATTTTTCGATACTCGCCCTGCAATTATTTTCGAAATGACTTCAAACTTGAAATAAGCAAAGATTGGACTATTACCTAAAATCTTTGGAATGAAATATTTATATTTGACTTTGAATGGAACAATGGTTGATTTGCTGCTTGTTTTTGTCTTTTGAAATTAAAAACTGCAAAAAAAAAAAAAAGATGATTTTTATTCATCCGATCTGTATGAAATTTTCAGGACATTTGTAATCGGTGAAGAACCCCTTTTTTTAATAATTTTTCTGTATATGCAGTAGTTTTGAATTTGTCCTTGGAACAAATTTTCAAAAATAATTTTCTGAAAAATTTAATTTTTTTTTGGAGTATACAAAAAAATTGAATCAGTATCTCGCCCGACTATGTAGGCCCTGAAAATTTGATGTTGATTGGATGAGTCGGAAAAAAATTCTCAATATTTCACTTTTTCAAAAAATTTATTTTTAAAAAGTAAATGTCAGTTGTTTTGGTGCTAACTGCATCTATAACATCAGGCTATCAACATCATACTTTGTCGATACTGCATGAAATTTTCAGGACATTTGTACATTCAGAACATTTTTTTTATTTATATCATTTTACAGTATATGCAGTAGTTTTGAATTTGTCCTTGGAACAAATTTTTATTTCAGTATACAAAAAAATTATCTCAGTAACTTGCCCGACTATATATGCTCTGAAAATTTGATGTTGATCGGATGAGTAGGAAAAAAAATTCAAAATATTTCACTTTTTCCCAAAAAAATTTTGTGAAAAAGAAAAATATTAAGATATTTTATTTTGTACTCATCCTATCAACATGAAGCATAGGGCGTATATTTTCGGACGGGTTCATCTTTTACTTACGTAATTATTTTGTATACTCAAATAAAAGTTTTTTAAATTTCCAAATGTTTTTTTTTTTGGTGGGGGAAATTTGTTCCAAGAACAAATCTTATACCAAAAAAATTATCTTAAAAAAATGTGCATTTCCCCCCAAATGTGCATTTGAAAATTTCATGCAGATAGTATGACCAAAAAAAAAATTTTTTTTTTTTTGACAATTTTTCAATTTCAAAACTAAAAAAATTATATTTTTGAAAGTTTCAATAATTACTCGGATTTGGAGTCAAATATCAATAGTTCTTTCCAACAGTTTTAAGGTAATAGTCCAATCTTTGTATATTTCAAGTTTGAAGTCATTTCGAAAGAAATTGTATGACGAGTATTGAAAAATGTCGAAAACTTAGGTTTTCAAAAAATGAAAATACAAAAGAAATAACATAAAGACATAGAAAAACACCCGAAAACGGCGTTTAAGAGATCAGAAAAAGCTGCGGTTTGCTTTTTATTTGATCAAAATTAACTGAACATTAGGAATTTTGGGTCCATTTTAAGATTGGGGCTAAAATGGGTTCCACCTTAAGCAAAAATTAAACAGTGCCGTTAATTTTAAAAGACACTTCTTAAATGCAATACAGAGCTTATAATATACTTCAACAGAAGTTTTAAGAGAAAATCCATCTCTTTCAAACTTTAAACTGTAAAGCCAAAATTATAAATATTAAATAAAGGACGGATTTATGTTGTGCTCGAATTATAATGAAATTTCATCTCTATTAAAACTGTCATCTTGTAATGCTGTTTTTATAATATAACTATATGCAATTTAAAGTTATTTTGTAAATTTAAATCAAAACCAACAATAAGTTTGCTATTTTACAATTTCTCTTTCATTATTTGACTTATAAAATTAGTGTATTAATTACTGAATTGAAAGTCAGACATATATTTCATTTGGATTCCAGAATATATGGAAATAACAATGCATTATGTAGTAAATAAAGGAAAAAATTCTTGTTATGTATAAATACATGCTACATTAAAGTATTTAAACACTGATTTTAATATATTAACAGTAAAGAATTGAGACTTATCGGAAGATCTTTGAAATAAACAAAAATGTTTTATTTGCTAAGCCTCAGATCTTTATTCAAGATTGGTCTCGTTCTAGCATGTATATAACTAGTGATGGACATGATCCGCATCCGCATCCCGCATTTGCGGAACATCCGCACCTAAATTGACATCGCATCCGCATCCGCATCCGCATCCGCATCCGCATCCTTACCTAACGGCACATCCGCATCCGCACATCCGCTTTTGAAAAATGAGGATGTGCGGATGTTTTCTACATTTGATTAAATGCATATAAAATAAATATTTTTTGGCATCTTTATCATGGGAGTTTATGGGAATAATTGTAATTTTGAATTTCGATTTCTGGATATATATATATATATATATATATATATATATATATATATATATATATATATATATATATATATATATATATATATATATATATATATATATATATATATATATATAATATAATATATATATATTTATATATATATATATATATAAATATAAAATATATATATATATATATATATATATATATATATATATATATATATATATATATATATATATATTTATATATATATATATATATATATATATATATATATATATATATATATATATATAATATATAACATGTAAATAATGCATAACTGCTATATATATATATATATTGCTACATATTATATATATATATATATATATATATATATATATATATATATATATATATATATATATATATATATATATATATATATATATATATATATATATATATATATATATATTACTTTATAATATATATATATATATATATATATAACATATATATATATGTATATATATATATATAACCATCCTTAATAACATATATATGTATATATACATATATATATATATGTATATATATTAGCTATATATATATATATATATATATATATATATATATATATATATATATATGCGTTTTCTGGCCCTTTGATTCCCGGGCCGATTAGAGGCCTTGCGTCGACTACGCTAGCTATAGTGGAATGACTGCTTTGACTCTGGTGACGCTTCGGCTTCTGCCGATAAGATAGAAGCTGTAATCGTTGATGGTATGAGCAGGTTCATTCCTTCTTCGACTAAATCTTTCTCTCCTCATAATCCATGGTTCGACCGTGCTTGCTCTCTGGTCATTCAGGCTAGAGACAGTGCGTATCGGAGGTGGAAAAATTCTCGTTCTTCTATCCTCTTGCTAATTTTCATTCAACTAGAAATCGTTGCAGGGATGACTCTTCGACGAGAAAAGCGGGCTTTCATCAAACGAAAAGTGCGCTAGCCTCCTTGATTCTCCTACTGATAAATCTGCCCTCTTGCCAAAAGCTTATCTCTAACAATCTGTAAATCTGTCTCTTTCCTCTTTTTATTCGATCTGTTGGTTCTGTTGCTAATTCTCCAACTAAAAAGGAAAATCTATTCGGCCTTCTATTTTCCTCTAACTCAACCCTAGACATTCTGGCACTCCTCCGCCTCCTCCTCCTTCTTCTCTCAGGTGTCCTATGCCATTTGTCTGTGATTACATTTGATTGGGTGCATGGGCTCCTGAAATCTGTGAACGTTAGGAAGGCGGGTGGCCCGGATGGCATTCCTCCCCGAGTTTTGATGGAGTGTGCTTTCGTGCTGACCCCGCCCCTCGTTCAACTATATTCTCTATGTCTCAACCCTAGCCCATCGTTCGAAGCACGCACATGTCCAACCTGTTCGGAAAAAAGGAAGCCGCTCTGATCCTTCTAACTATCGCCCTATAGCTCTCACTTGTATTCTATCTAAGATCTTTGAAACCCTTCTCAACTCTCATTTCTTAGATCATCTGGAGTCTCATTCACTTCTTTCCGATCGCCAGTACGGCTTTCGGCGCTCGAGGTCTACTGGCGATATACTTTCCTGATTTATGGTTTTCCGCCCTTAGGAACTACGGGGAGACTTGCGTGGTGGCGTTTGACCGGGTATGGCATTCGTCACTGCTCTCCAAGCTCCCCTCCTTTGGGTTTCCTCCTTCTCTTTGCTTACTTATGTCTAGTTTTCTTTCAAATCGCTCAATATCGGCTGTTGTTGATGGGGCGACTTCTTTTCTGTCAAAAGTGGTGTTCCTCAGGGTTCTGTCTTATCTCCTACTTTATTCCTACTTTTCATTAATGATCTTCTCACCTGCACATCTAACTCTATCCACTCATATGCCGATGACTCGACCCTTCATTCTTCAACTCATTTCAATTCTGCTCCCTCTTTTACTTCTAGAATTGCCTCTCGTCTTAATCTTTCCGATTCTATTCTCGCTGATCTGGATAGAATTTCCGGGTGGGGTCGTCTCAACCTTGTAAAATTCAATTCTTTAAAAACCCAACTTCTACAAATCTCCCTCTCTAAGACACCTTCTAACTTTCCTATCTCTTTCGACGTTTCTCTCGTCTCTCCTGTTGACAATATAAACATCCTTGGCCTTAACATAAACAAAAAAAAATGTCTTGGAAACCTCACATCACAACGGTTGCTAGGGCGGCCTCAAAAACTGGGTGTTTCAGTTTAGACTGCGAGACTTTTTTTCCTCTTCTCAGTTGCTCCAGCTATACAAGGGCCTCATCCGCCCTTGTATGGAGTACTGCTCTCATATCTGGGGGGGCTCTGGTTTCACCCGGCTTTTGGATAGGGTCGAGTCAAAGGCCAAAAGGCTTATAAACTGTTCTGCACTTTCCAGTTCACTTGACCCTCTATCTTTACGGCGCGATGTTGGTGCTTTTTCTCTTTTCTATAGGTACCTCGTGCAATCTTATCACTCGCGTACCACCACCTTTACGAGGCCCTCGTAGCACAAGGGGTGCTGTGTCGGCGTATGAGTTTTGTGTTGATATTGGTAACTCCAGGCTTGTTCGCTGCGGTGCTTCCTTCTTTCCTGCCACCTCTGTTCTGTAGAATTCTCTTCCATCTTCTGTGTTTCCTGCTGAATTTAATCTCTCTCACTTTAAAGCCTGCGTCTGTGCTCATCTGCGTAGTTTGTGTTAGTTGATGAATATCTGAGGTATTGAATAGGGCTCTGCCCGTGAGTGGTGGTGACAACTGTAAATATATATATATATATATATATATATATATATATATATATATATATATATATATATATATATATATATATATATATATATATATATATATATATATATATGGCACACTTACTATATACACGTATATATACATATATATATATATATATAAATATATATATATATATATATATATATATATATATATATATATATATATATATATATATATATATATATATATATAATTTTTAATTCAAACTTCAAAGAGTAAACATCCGTCACATCCACATCCTCATCTACTTTAAGATCCAAACATCCGCATCCTCATCTACTTTAAGATCCGCATCCGCATCCACATCCACACTCATCTACTTTAAGATCACATCGCATCCGCATCCTCATCCTCTTTAAGATCCGCATCCGCATCCGCATCCGCAAACAGCCAGAATTTTGACGATAGGTCCATCACTAGTATAAACATGATAGATAAGAATAAATTGAACTGACTAAATAAAAATAAACATTATTGGGTGACGTTTATTTGCCCACTGAGAACAATTTATTTTTAGAATTAAATGTAAATATTTTCTTTTAAAATTATTTACATTTGAAAATAATATATATATATATATATATATATATATATAAACCTATATATATATATATATATATGCTAATATATATGTATAACCAACATATATATATATAGCATAATATATAGCATAACTATGCTATATATATATATGTAATATGAAATATATATATATGTATAATAATATATATATATATATATATATAATATATATAATATATATATATATATATATATATATATATATATATATATATATATATATATATATATATATATATATATATATTTATATATATATATATACATATATATATATAATAATAATATATATATATTATTATAATAATATATAACATATATATAATATAATAATAATATAAATATATATATATAATAATAATAATAATATATATGTAATATATATATATATATGTATGTATATGTTTATATAATATATATATATATATATATATATAATAATATGTATATATATGTATAAATGCGTATGCCCAAAATAATAGACATTCGTGATCTACTCTATGTAACCAATAATACATGAAATCTTCGAAAATGATCAACGCTATCCAGTACAATCCATAGATTGCTCTATAAAGGCTATATAATAATAATATATAATATATATATAGCTATATATATATATATATATATATATATATATATATATATATTATATATATATATATATATATATATATATATATATATATATATAATAAAAATAAAAATATATATAGAATGTAAAAAAATATTTTACTTATCATATTATCAAGTTTGCTAAATTTCCACATTTGATATATATATACACATATATATATAATATATATATATATATATATATATATATATATATATATATATATATATATATATATATATATATATATATATATATATATATATATATATAGGTTGATACAAAACCTCTGCGACAAACTCGGAGGGCTGATAGAGCAAATGATAAGGAACATTTATTGTTAAATAACCTATGTTGTATGACGCTTCGTTTCAAAGTTACGGACGATTGAAGGTACACTAGTTTATGTTGTGTGACGCGTCGCATGTAGGTTACCGACGATTTAGGTTACTCAATTTTAATGTCTTTGTGCGTGCGTACATGTGTGTACGCTTAACGTCCTTCGGAAACACGTGGCAATACCTTTACCTTGCTCAATTCATCGTTGATTCAGTACAGTGTAGGCATCGATTACGAATGGATCACTACACTCTTCCCGAGTTAACCGACATGATAATGTGTTATGGTGCGGCGAACGGAAATGGATACCGGGGACGGTTTCCACACAGAAATCACCCCCCACCACAATGTTGCTCGCCTTCATCCAGCACCTTCGAGATAGTAGGACGCCGTCCCTGTGCATTGGTGGAAGGCCGCGTAATACAAGGACTTCTGAGCAAGGAAGAAGAGGTTGGCTTGAGAAGTCGCCAACGACCCGTCGACTAGCACACGCGCCATTGCCCATGCCATGGGTTCAAATCAGTCGTCTGTGGTTCAGGTCTTGCAAGAGCAAAGCCTCCATGCATACCACCTACAGAAAGTACAAGGACTTGGGCCAAACGACTTCGCACCCCGTGTGCGATTTGCCCGGTGGTTTCTGCAACGGAGCATCGATAATCCTGCCTTTCCTGCACATGTCTTGTTTACCGATGAGGCATGCTTCACACGTGATGGCTACTTCAACAGCAGAAACAGCCACATATGGGACGAGGACAATCCGCACGCAATGTTCATCAGAGTTCACCAGGTGAAATTTACCGTAAACATCTGGGGTGGAATTCTTGGGGATTATCTGCTGGGACCTGTCATCATTCCACACCGTTTGGATGGACCTGCGTACCTGCAACTACTCCAGAACACGCTTCCGCAGCTCATGGACGACATACCCCTTGCGACCCGCAGAGACATGTGGTTCCAACATGATGGCGCTCCAGCGCACTTCATCCACCAAGTACACTGACAGATGGATAGGGAGAGGGGGACCTGTTGCGTGGCATGCAAGATCGCCCGACCTCACGCCTCTAGATTATTTTCTTTGGGGCATGTGAAGAGTGTTGTTTACATTAACAGTAAACACAAGAGAGGAACTGATTCAGCGAATATTCACTGCGTTTGATCAAATCAGACACAGTGAGGGCATGTTCGGTAGAGTCCGACAGGCAATGGCACGGCAATGTAACGAATGTAATCAGGTACAGGGCAGACACTTTGAACACCTCCTGTAATTTTCCCCAATAAAATGATTTCATAACAAGCTACCATTGTTTGCTTTACAACCTCGCGTCAAAACACATATGTTGTTTAACAAAATATCCTTATTGTTACCTCTATCAACCCTCAGAGTACACAGATGTACGCACGCACACATACATAACATTAGAATACCCAAAATCTCCGGTTACGAAGTAACGACGCGTCAAACAACATCACGTGGTTTAACTTACATCATCCGTAACTTTGAAACGAAGCGTCATACAACATAGCTTATTTAACAATAAATGTTCCTTATTGTTTGGATGTTCAATCTTGCATAATAATCGCAATTCGATAAGATAAAAGATGCTAAAGAAAGAACATATAATGAGAAGGTAAAGAATTAACTGCCTTCTCTGGGAAACCACCGCATGTTGCGCGTGAGGGACAATATGGTCCGGTGCTATACAACTGTGCCATCCCCCAACCCAAAGTTGGATTCAAGAACAGTTATAAAGCAACCGAGTTCCCGTCAAAGCGACATCAGGTGTCCAGCCTGTCCTATCTCTCGTTCTTTATAATTTTAGATGTTCAATATTGCATAATAATCGCAATTAGATAAGATGTTAAAGAAAGAACATATAATGAGAAGGTAAAGATTAACTGCCTTCTCTGGGATTGGTTTCCACCGCATGTTGCGCGTGGGATAATATGCCCGGTGCTTTACCACTGAGCTATCCCCAACCCAAAAAAGTTGGATTCAAGAACAGTTATAAAGCAGCTGAGTTCCCGTCAAGGCGACATCACCAGGTGTCCAGCCGCATATCTCTCGTTCTTTATATTTTTAAGATGTTAAATATTGCATAATAATCGCAATTAGATAAGATGTTAAAGAAAGAACATATAATGAAAAGGTAAAGAATTAACTGCCTTCTCTGGGATTGAACCACCGCATGTTGCGCGTGAGGACAATATGCCCGGTGCTATACAACTGAGCCATCCTCCAACCCAAAAAAGTTGGGTTCTGTGGGTTATGAGCTGGCTTTGGGTTTGAATCAAAGGCGACATCACCAGAGTGTCCGACCTGTCCTATCTCGTTCTTTATATTTAGATGTTAAATATTATAATAATCGCAATTAGATAAGATGTTAAAGGAAAGAACATATAATGAGAAGGTAAAAAAGTGCTACCTTCTCTGGGATTGGTTTCACCGCATGTTGCGTGAGGACAATAGCAACTTGCCAGTGCTATACAACTGAGCCGTCCTCCAACGAAAAAAGTTGGATTGAAGAACGGTTATAAAAACGAAAACCGAGTTCCCGTCGAGGGCGACATCACCAGGTGTCCAGCCTGTCACCATCTCTCGTTCTTTATATTTTTAGATGTTCAATATTGCATAATAATCGCAATTAGATAAGATGTTAAAGAAAGAACGGTAAAGATGGTAGAAAAAATTAAACATGCGTGGACAATCCCAGAGAGGCAGTTACTGCGATACCTTTTTGGTCCATTACTCCTTACTCTTTATTTTTTATCTCTAATTATTATATACTTAATTTTATCTATATATATATATATATATATATATATATATATATATATATATATATATAACGTGTAATACATCTATATATATATATATATATATATCTTAATTCTAATATCGGATCTTAAGTTTTTAATATCCGCGGATGAGAAAGTGAATGTGGATATCTAATTTTCACATCCACGGATGCGTGGATATTTAATGTTGCATATCTGCGGATGCGGATGTTTCCATTCATATATATATATATATATATATATATATATATATATATATAATAATATATATATATATATATATATATATATATATATATATATATATATATATATGAATATATATATATATATATATACTAACATATATATATTTTATATATATATATATATATATATATATATATATATATATATATATATATATATATATATATATATATATATATATATATATATACATATATATATTATATATATATATATAAATGCGAATAAATAATAACCTTATGTAACAATAATAATAGCAATAATATATATATATATATATATATATATATATATATATATATATATATATATATATATATATAGAGAAGAGAGAGAGAGAGAGAGAGGGAAGTAAGCGCTATCGGCTTGATAAGATTATTCCCATTGAGTATTTTGGGGTGGGATACATCCCATGTCTACAGTGCCAATGGCTAGCCCCTCTTGTGCTCGTATCACCTCTTCATTACACAGGGTAGACCTCCGTATCCACATATAGACCAGAAAGCACTAATATTATTACAAAAAACATCTTTTTACATATATCCCAATTAGGGTTGGAAGGAAAAACAAGCCTGTTTTCAAAAAAAAAAAGTTTTTTTCAAAAAAAAAAAAACAGACTGAAAAAAATGTTTAGATTAATTTCAAATTAAGTTAATAGTTTAATTGAAAGGATATTTTGAAATTCTGTGCCCATATCTACACTTTTCTTACACAGGAGTAGACTCTCCGTATCACATATAGACCAGAAAGCACTAATATTATTACAAAAAACATCTTTTTACATATATCCCAATTAGGGTTGGGAAAGGAAAAAAACAAGCTCGTTTTTTTTTCTCGAAAAAACGGGTTTTTCATAAAAAAACACAGCCTGAAAAAACAAGTAAAAATTTGTTTTTTTCGTTTTTTTCAATTAAGTTGTGGAATTTACATGTTTAAACAATTATATTATAAATTTTAGTAAATATGCTCTAATTTGGACATTTTTTGGTTCCAATTTCCTACAAGGTGGAAGCCCCTGAGTTTGTGTTCAAAATTTTTATGGGTTTTCCATATTTTTATTTTATATTCTGAATTTTGATATTCATAATATTTTGTTTGTGGCTTCATTAATGTTTTCTTACTCTGTTTCAGTTTTCAGTAACATTTTTATCATAATTATTTAATCAGAATTTAGAAATGCCACGTGCAAAAAGTCGTGTGACTGTACTTTTTAAGGAAATAAAAGGTTGCAAAGGCTCCCGCATAAAATATAACTTTTGTTGTGTAGACGTTGCAAAAACTAGTATTTATTGCTCATAATCTAGAACTAGGAAATTCTGAAAATTTGCCAACTGAGAGATGATTATGCTAAGGCAGCTAAGCTTAGAGTCCTGTTACTGCCCCTGCTCCTTCACCACTGTCATTCTCACACGATACTTCATACGACTGAGATATCAGACTTATTAGTTATATCAATTAAATATGGCTGATCACGCTGATGAGCCCAGTGATAATGAGCTTGACAGTAGTCACAGCACAGTAGTCAGTACTCAGTAGTGACTGGGGTCTGGGGAGTGGGGACTAGTGATTAGTGAATCAAAAGTTGATATTCCAAAGCCAAATATTTAATTTAGTCATTCACTCATCCTCCATCATTTACAATCTTGGTATAATTTTAATTTCAATATTTTTATTATTTCATTTGCATCCCTTAAGTCACTTTTGAGTTTTGTCATTCAGACTCATTCTATATAAATATAATATACATTAATATTTAAAAGTAAATTATAAATATGATTATATGATACAAACGTAAAATACATAGTTAAATTAGTAAGTAGAAGCCTACAAACAGCAGTCTGCAGGCTACAACCTACTGTAAATTGTAACAAAAACAATTGATAAAATATAAGAGAAAGGTAGTTCTGCTATTTTATAAATCATAATGGAATATTTGTTTAATTTCAAGTATCCTTATATTTGAAAAATGAAAATACTCAAGTAAAATATCATATTAGCCTCTTTATATTTTTAAAAATACATTTAATGAAAAAAACGAAAAAAAACTGAAAAAAACATGAAAAAATATGTTTTTTCATGAAAAAACACGATTTGTAAAAAAAGTTTTTTTTCCCAACCCTAATCCCAATGTGTGGGGGAAAATGAGTTTCCATAGAGTATGTTCTGCCTGTTGTAGGAGGCAGGCGAATAAAGGGACAGTTGTAACTATGTTGGGAACTAGCTACCACTTATTTATCCCCTAGGAATGCTTATGCATTCCTCGATCCTGGTCATGGTCACCGTAAACAACCTTGTATCTTCCGGCGAAATTGTATGAATCGTCTGGGTACATGGAATGTAATAGGAATAAGTGGCAAGGAAAAGAGGAGAGAGGTGATGGATGTGCTAAAAAAAATGTGAATTTGATTTTCTTGCTGTGACTGAAGCAAAGATGGAAGGAAATGGTGAAGACGGGTGGTGTGGAGTGAAATTTGTGCATGTGTGCTGGAGTGGAGAGGAATAAGAGGGGTAGAGAAGGAGTTGAGATGCTGATGAGGAATCTGTGGCACAGAGCTATGGTGGATTATTTTGTGTGAACACTAGAATCTCAATAATTAATTAAATTTAAATTTGAAAAGGTTAAGGTATATGTGGTTGTACCATATGGTCCATCTGACTGTGATGTTATAGATAGTGTGACTTTCTATGTGAATGAATGAGGTTTTGGTTGGAGTGGGTAGGGGCTTCAGATTGATTGTGCTGGGCGAATTAAATGATTGGGTAAATGATCGAAAAAGTGATGGCATAACTGGGGCCTTTGGAGTGACGGAAGAGAATGAAAATAGTTAGAAATTGATTGATTTCTGTGAGGAGAGGGGTATTTCTGTAAGCAATACATTCTTCTGGTACAAGAGCATTCATAAGTATAAGAGAGTTGACGTAGGTAAAGATGGCATCAAAGTGAAATGTATTTTGATTTTGCGTTGTTGAAGAAGAAATATATAATGGACGTTAAATTAGTTGAAATGAGAATATCAGATCGTTATGTTGTTTTATGTTAAATTAAGTTACTGAGGTTATGTATGAAGAGGAAAAAGATAAGGAAAGAAGTGATCAAAATTAAAAATGAGAAGTTAATTGAGCAAAATTATAATGAAAAGTATGTGAGAACACTTCCAAATAAATCAGTTGAATGTGAACAAGATGAAACTGAACAAGTATGGACGCAAGTGAAGGATGCCTTTGTTAGCAGCACAAAAGAAGGATGCTTATGTGCTAAAGTAGCAAGTAAGAATGTTAATAGTGAGTGGTGGAATGAAAAGGTGATGCAAGCGGTTAAAATTAAAAAAAAAGGTCGTGGTTGAATGTGCAAAATTCCAATGATGAGTTCTCAAAAGAAAGGTGTATAGAAATATATAAGGACGAAAAGGGAAGACTAAATGTGGCATACGTAGGAGGAAAAAAAGAGGTAGATAAACAGTCTGGAAGGAGGGTGAATGGGAACTTACAAGGAAATAGGAAGCTCTCCTGGAAGGAAGTACGAAAGGTTAAGAAAGAGAGAATGAGTAATGTTCATAGAATAATAAATAGGAATGGTACTTTCGTAACTGATGAAATAGATGTGAGTGGAGTGTAGAAAGAACACTTCGAAATTTTGCATAACATTGGAAGTAATGAAGACATGATATTAAATGTGAGTGGGTTTGATAGTTAGTTAGAAATAGGTGTTTTGGGGAAGAGGTAATTAGTAAGCCGGAAGTAATAGGCAGAATGAGAAAGTTGAGGAATGGTAAATCCGCAGATATAGATGAAATTACCGTTGAAATGATCAATAATGGAGGCTAGATTGTGATTAATTGGAATGGAAGTAATGCAACAAATCGTTTATAGAAGGTATAGTCTCGAAGGATTGGAGGAGAGTAGTTATAGTACCTTTATATAAGCATGATTGGAACTAGGGGAACTGTCGGAACTATAAGAGAATTAGTTTATTGAGTGTGGTAATGAAGATATATGCTAGTTATTTTGGTTGAAAGAGTGAGTCAAGTGACTGAGGAACTGATAGGCGAAGAGCAAGGTGCATCTAGAAGTGGCAGAGGTTGTGTAGATCGAATCTTCCCGTTGAAAGGAATGATTGAGAGAATGTGAGAGAAGGAGAATAAACTGTAATTAGGTTTTATGGACTTGCAACATGCGTATGACAGAATTAATAGGGAAGCTACGTGGCATTCGTTAGTGATATAGGTGTTGGTGATAGGCTTTTGAATGGAAACAAAAGTATGTACAGTATTTCGATTGTGAAGCGTGTTTAAAAATAAATGGAGTTGAAAGTGAATTGTTTAATATTAATAGTGAAGTGATGCAGGGATGTGTTATGTCTCCTTGGCTATTTAATTTGCATATAGATGAGGTGATGAAAGAATTGAAGTTAAGGGTGGTAGAGGAAGGTGTTAAACTGATGGAGAATGGAAAAAGTGGAGGGTAACCTGCTTATTGTAAGCTGATGATTTGGTTTAGTGTGGTGAATCTGAAGACAGTTTGAGAGGATTGGTAGAGGGATTTGACAGAGTGCGTTAAAGGTGGGAGTTGAAAGTAAATGTAGATAAGAATAAGGTAATAGTAGCGAGTGAGTTGATTCCCCTGTGTGAAATCATGTTGGATGGTGAGAAGTTAAAACAAGTATCTGAGTTTAAATATTTAGTCTATATGTTGGATAAAAATGGAACGGATAATGCAGAGTGTAGTAGGAAAGTTGTGAATGGATGGAAGGTTGCTTGTACAATTAAATCCTTGATGAATGTAATGGAACTAAGTCTTGAGTCCACTAGGGTTTTGAATGAGGGTATGTTGTTAACGGTATTAAAGTATAGTAGTGAAATTATTCAGTGGAACGAGAGGTATAGAACTACGGTACCATCTGTTCAGATGAATAATCTTAGGGAGATTGTAGTGGGTCTACAGTGGGTGAAGGTAGCATCAGCCTCTACTGAATAACCAAACACTTATCCCAACGTCAACTATCCCTAACGCTCACACGACCAGATGCCTGGTAATAGATGTGGTTAGCAAATAATAAAAAGTGTCGGTAAATTTATTACAGCACGTAAAAGATGAAGCCACTCTCACATTCTTAGTGCGACTGTAATAAATAAAAAATAAATAAAAATATTGTAAACGGTGTTTGCACAATATAAAAAATAATAAATGAATGAATGAATAAATGGTTGTTAGCTCTCTCCAATTAATATATAAAAAAAAAAAATAAAAGTTGATTGCAATCATAGAAGGCTAGAAAAGAATGGGTTTTCTTTTAATGAATGTTATTTTTAATAACATTCAGGAGAAATGACCCTCAATATATTGTATAAAAGAACTTTAAATTCAACCTCCGTTTTACCCTTGTAATAATAAGATATACAATCAAACGGGCAATGAAAAAGTTGATTACACCTCTAAATTAAAGATTTAAATTTAATTAAACGATAAAACAAAAATCTAATTTATTTTTGTATGAGATTCCTCCCTCCCCTACCATATTAAAAAGCTTTCGTCTTGGCTATTTTCTTACCACAATTTTACAAATGTTAATTTCACCTACTCAAGTCAACTTGAAGAGTTTTTCCCTTTTAATGACACCACAAATGCAAAACCATAATAATCATATAGTCACAACTGTATCCTTAATACGTTAGCCACACCAACCCATAAGGATTATTTCTTATGAATCGGTGCGTCCTGAAATAGTCAGAAGAAAAGTAAAAGGCGATAAAGATGGAAGGGTTAGATCAAGATGTGTATATATGTTTTTAATAACATTAACTGAAGTGAAGTTTTCCAGTTAAAATGACTCTACGTGGAGATAGTGAGAGAATGTTGTAAACAAATTTCAATTTCGTGTCACACCTTTAACTAATTGCAATATCAAACAAGGGAAGAATGGTCAGGTGGTAACCAATTAAATAATAACTAACAGTAATACTCAATCAAATACAAAAATAATTATCCAAACAAGTAGTAATTGTCATTGTCATTGTCATTTAATAGATAACGGAAAGATGTCACTTTCAAAGATAGACATCACCTATATACCCTGAGTAATCAAGTAATCTTTTGTCAAAAGTTGTCCCATTTACTTTTGTAAAAGATAAATACTTAAATTTTATAACAATCTTATAATAATAATAATAATAATAATAATAAATAATAATAATAATAAAATAATAATAATATATAAATAATAATAATAATAATAATAATAATAATAATAATAATAATAATAATAATAATAATAATAAT
>JABUQX010005359.1:0-2500 GCA_015478945.1 Trachelipus rathkii | reverse complement strand
AAGAAGAAGAAAAGAAGAAAGAAGAAAGAAGAAGAAGAGAAGAAGAAGAAGAAGAAGAAAGGGAAGAAGAAGAAAAGAAGAAGAAGAAAGAAGAAGAAGAAGAAAAAGAAGAAGAAGAGTAGAAGAAGAAAGAAGAAGAAGAAGAAGGGAAGAAAGACGAAGAAGAAGGAAAAGAAGAAGAAGAAGAGAAAAAGAAGAACAAGAAAGAAGTAAAGAAAAGAGAAGAAGAAATAAATACTGAGAATGAATGATAATAATAACGATGTTAAGAATGATAATATTAAAGACAATTATAAAGATAATTTAATAAGATAAGAATAATAATATAATAATAATAATAATAATTAATAATAAAATAATAATAATAATAGATTAATAATAATATAATAATTAATAATAATAAAAGTATAATTATAGTTAATAATATTAATATTTCCAAAAATAATAACAAAAAATATAAAAAAATAATAAAATAATAATAATAATAATATAATAAATAATAATAATAATAATAATAATAATAATTAATTAATAATAATAATATAATAATATTAAATATAATAATAATAATGATATAATAATAATAATAATAATAATAATAATTAATAATAATATAATATAATAATAATAATAATAATAATAATAATTAATAATAATAATAATAATAATAATAATAATAATAATAATAATAATAATAATAATAATAATAATAATAATAATAATAATAATAATAATAATAATAATAATAATACTTGTAATTAGCGATTAAACCTTTTTGCGCTTTTGTTGTTTAATTGTATAAAGACAGATATAATTAAGTGCTAAAAGGAAAAAGGATTGAAAACGGTGAAAGTTGTCGAAGTGTAACTCTTTAAATTATTGAGTGTGATGCTGCCTGGACTTCCCATGAAAAAAAGCAGCCAAGATTACTTGGAGCACCTATGGCCCTATCTTATCAAGTACTTTGGGTCTGTCAAGAGCAAGAAGGAGTATATTGAGGGCAATAGAGTGATGTACAAGAGAAAGATTGAATGCTCCCAATGTGAAAAAAAACTTCAGCTTTGAAATAAATCAACACATAGCTTGAAATCGCACTACTTAATCGTAAGTAACTTACACCGATAGGCTTTTTATTTGAATTTTATTTTATTTTTTTAAAATTTAACCATTAAATATTTTTACATATTTTATTTACATGAATAAGGATTTTAGTTGTAACTTTTTTTAGAAACATCCTTCTTTGCACAAGAGTTGGTCCTGCAAATGAAAGAGGGTCAAACGGGGCCGAGCTGCTTCAAATAGACAGTGAGACATCAGGCAAAGAGCGTCAAGGACCATCATGCTCTAGTCTATCGAAAATATTTTAAACAGAAGAGAGCTCTTGAGTTTCTTTATAAGTAAGTGTTTTATTTTAAATGCAAGTTAACTATAAGTGGTTCACAACTAACAGATATAAAAAACTAACAAAATACAGTCCATACAAAAAAATTTGAATTTGAAATATCAAGTTTCATTTGTCGTTAATATCATTTCTCATAAAATTGATTTTTACTTCTAATTATCTGCTCATGACATGGGGCATATTAACTTGTGGAGTCTGAGTCTTTGTCGAGTTCCTGTCTCCTGACTCGTGATTCCACCTTCCCTTCCAGAAGAAAAGTGAAGAGGGATCTTGATGTCATATGCATAATAGGAGGCTGATTAACCAAAAATTATTTTAAGGTCAGTTATGTGGCCACAAAGCTGGACTGGACTACTGGACGAATGACAAACAGGAGCTTCCTGGGGATGATGGTTCACTAAATTAATTTGAATACTTTGAAGAGAGAGAAGGCTGTCCTTGCATTTAGAGAGTTATTTGTTTCTCAGACCAGCACATCCTAGCCAACAATATTACGGATATTCTTAAAAAATTTGGCAAAGCATAAGGTCAGTAAAAATCAATATGAAATAATAACGTAATGCTGAAAAAAAATTATTAAATCAAATTAATTAAAGAACTACAAATAAAAAAATATAATCTTCAGTTGTCTGCCCAAATACAACAGATAACGGAGCAAATTACTGTGCATATATAGTGATTGTAGAGATAGATGGTTACGCGTGAAGAGATAGAGCAAATTAGTGACACACAGAGGTTATGCAGACAAAACCTCTCCAGCTAGAAAATCTGCTTGAAAAACATGATGAAATTAGCCTAACTAAACATCCCGTTTGCAATTTCCTACACATAAAACATCTGGGCTACTAGGGATGTTTCAAATGTTCTCGTTGGTCTTCTGTGCAAAGGATCCATTTCATAAGACACCTTACCAAAGCATTAGGGATTGTGTAATGCCCAAAACTGGGCAAATACAAACTGCTGCGAGAATTGAGAAGATTGGGGAACAAAGTTAAAACACCAAGTGTTTCTCGCTGGAACTCCCTATAAGATTCTATAAAAAGACCTGCTTAAGAACCTTGATAGTCGAATGACACAAATCAACAACATTTGTATGGA
>JABUQX010005358.1:27500-32730 GCA_015478945.1 Trachelipus rathkii | reverse complement strand
CAGTAAAGGTGCGCTCATTCTCATTCGAATGATCATGTCTGCTCGGGACGGAATTACATCATCCTTCGAGTTTTTACCCAAGGGTTGCAAATTATGCTCATTCTCAGCCATACAGGATTCGGTGATGTCGCCCTATGTCGGTCACGGGAGTACTCAACTATCGGTACCACTGCACCGCTTCGATTCCCTAATGGGGTCGACGATGTCTTACGTATTCCACCGTTGTTGACAGCGTTCATCTATCCTGACGTTCCATTTTCACAGATGGTAAATCTTTTACCTCTCTGTCTTACAGGTAAGTGAGCTAAATTGGGACAGAAATCGTCCTTCCCTGAATCTAATCAGGTATCAATCTAAACATATAAATATTTATATATATATATATGATAATTATTTTCTCAAGCGCATACTCCAAGTGAGTGCGGTTCTCGCTACTCTGGATATCGTTTTCAGAATCTTCTATAAGATTATCTGAGAGTTCAATCAGTATATCTTCTTCACGGATTACAAATGGATCCGGAGTTCTGGAAATTTTATAATTCTACAAATCACCTATAAAAAACCTCATGTGCGAATGTTCGAGGCGGTCTTTTTCAAGCCTTTATAATATTACAAATCACCTTCTAAAACATCTTCCATGATTGTCCTAGGCGGTCTTTATACCAGTATTTCCGTATCATTGTGGCTGTTTTTCTGAGTACTCATCATTATTATAGTACCAGCCTTGTTTACGATATCTGCGCCTATATCTCCTCTCTCTTTTGAGGACTAATTACAGCTATCATTTATGACTGTAAATAAATAAAAAATTCGCAATATGCATTAAATGTGCAGGTTAATTTTCTAATTAGGGCTGTTTTCTAGCCTTTATAAATCTATCTCTTTAGTGCTCTATTCTGAGCCAATCTACTGTATTACTGGTGCTGATGTCGTAGTGTTATTGCTTTTCCAATTCAATGTGTCTTCTTAGGTCGTATCGGTCCTTGACCTCTTAATTTATTCTGTGCGTATAGTGCCAATACAATATATATATATATTTTGTGGTACAACACGCGTATCACAATATTATAATAAGAACAAATTAACGTAAACAAACGTATAAAACATGCACACACACACACATAACTCGTATATATATATATATTATATAATATATATTATATATATATATATATATATATATATATATATATATATATATATATATATATATATATATACAAGAATTATCTGTAAGATATGAAAAAAAATGAAAACAAAAATAGTCTTTCAGTTATCTTAATATAAAGAAATATTAATTCTTTTAAAGAGCAAGTATGTATTTATATTTCTTAAAACAAATCGCGTACTTCTCGTTTTGCTGGAGGAGCAAAAAAATTTCTTTTAAGCAAAAATAAAAATGAGAAAAATCTAAAAATTTGCGCATTTGTTAATTATGCATTACTACTTCATAATATGTGTGTGAATATTAACGCACACACACATACACATGGTTACTCACACATACGCATACACACACACACACACTTATATCACATATATATATATATATATATATATATATTTTTATATTTATTATTTATATTTATATATAATATTATCATATATTATAATATATTATATATATATATTTTTTTTTTTTTTCAAATGCTTCGCTATAGTAATCAAACCGGATATTTCGATTTGATAAAGCTATTAATTTACTTTACAAAAATCGAAGCAAGAAGCAATTTAAGATTTAGTTATTAAAATTTGTTGGTGTGTGTTATTTATGTTATTGTAACATATTAAGATTGATTTGTATGCATAAACTTACATCTACATAAATATTAGTGTACAGAACACCTAACACACGCATCTAAGCACATACATCTTTATACTTATATATATATATCTATAAATATATATATATAGTGGTGAAAATTTCCTATTTTTACAAAAAAAAAATATTATTAACTATAATTATGCATGTAGAGATCTTAAATAGCTATTGACCTCCATGCATGTTATGATACTTTTAGAAAGTACCTTCACCTTTTGTACTGCCTCTACCTGCCGGACTGCTGTCCTTCGCAGTGGGCACAGACTCGTTTAACTTTTCATTACGAGCTTTACCTGCCACTAATTCTTCCTTATTTTTACTAAATTTCTCAGTTTTCCTCCTGCCTGGCATTGGGCTGTCCCTTCTCTTTGCCGAGAAAGAAACTGAGATGAACTTACAATCTGGTGAAGAGTTACATGAAGAGTACAGTATCTTTTCCAACCGCTCTTCTTCCTCTTCATCCAGTGAGGACTCTGTTTCTGTTGGTCTCACGCAGTGGGGACCATCGGTCATAGGGTCATACGCAGGTGACGATGAAGAGCAACTTGTTTCTAACTCTTCGCCACTGATTCTTATGGGACTTTCTTCATCCTCTCCCGACTCTTCATTAGAGTAGTTTTCGCGCTCTTCTTTTTTATTGAACCTGATTCTTTCACGCGAAACGTGGGATACTTTGTCTCCTTCTTCTTCGTATGACTCGGACTCTTCTGTATTTGACGAGAGAAAATCCTCGTAGGTATAATTTGCCTGCGAAATGCGAGATATTTCTTTATCTTCCCTTTCGGGGAACTCACACTCTTCGTCACTAGACGAAACAGAATCTGTATCTAGGTATTTGAATTTGACCTTGGGATTATTCTCCCTATTTCTTCCATATAACGGGTATCGATAATGGTATTGACCTCCTTGGGGCCAACGTTCCCTATCTCCCCAACTTCTATCTATGGGTTCATAGTCTTCGTCTATGCTAGACGACCAATCTTGTCTGTATCGACCTAGTGGATTTAAATGACCTCTACAACTATCCCTATAACTTATATCTCCACGACCGTAGGG
This sequence comes from Trachelipus rathkii, assembly GCA_015478945.1. NCBI lineage: Eukaryota > Metazoa > Arthropoda > Malacostraca > Isopoda > Trachelipodidae > Trachelipus > Trachelipus rathkii. The sequence goes on along the minus strand of JABUQX010005358.1, from coordinate 29,852 downwards.
GTCGGAGTTCAAAATTTCTTTAATATAAGGTCTTCCATATCGACTTCTGCCATAACCTAGGTTCTCTTCTAACCTAAATGGCATATGGATGGTCTTTTTATACTGCCCTTTTTGTTCTGCTCTACTCCTGCTCCTTCCGATATATTTTTCATTTCTCTCCTTCTCTATGTCTCTCTCTCTCTTTCTCCTATCATCATACTCCTCTTCTTCTCTCATTTTTTTCAGCCTAGCCTTCGTCAAAATATCTATTATATTCCCCTTTTCCCTCTTATTCAACTTCAAAAAATCATCACACCAGTGAGACATCTTGATTCTTTCTTTTTCAAAACTGTTACTATATTTACTCATAGCCATTTTATAATATATAGTGTTGGTTTGTGTTATGTGTGTTTTGTGTGGTACCTAAAATTGCAGGGGGTGACTGGTCCTTGCCTTACGGTATTCTCACCTTTCACTCTACCCTTATACACATATACACACACAAAAATAAATATAATAAATATATATATATATATATATATATATATATATATATATATATATATATATATATATTATATATATATATATATTATATATATATATATATAAACAAATAGAAATTTAAAGAATTTTAGCAATAGCAAACCAACATATATGATAATTATGACATGGTCTATGTGTATTTACACACAAAGACACTACCCATACACACCACATATATATATAAAATATATATAATATATATATATATATATATATTATATATATATATATTATATATACTATATAATATTTCTCGTTAATTAATTATGAAAAATGACAGGATGTGGCTTCCTGTTGAAAAAAAATTTATTTACTCAAAAGTGGAGAAACTGTGTCTATACTAAGCAAAACATATCATAAATACTGATTATATAACAGATAAATATATAATAGTAAGTTATATATATATATATATAATATATATATATATATATATATATATATATATATATATATATATATATATATATATATATATATATATATATATATATATATAGTGGAATTTATATATTAAAAAATATTATTTTGTATGGGGAATTTTAATTTGTGGAAAAATTATTTTATGGCGGCTAAAATGGATGTGAATTTTAAAATATTAGAAGAGTGAGTGAAAACAAATAGATTTTATATTTATATTTGAAAATATTTAATAGAAAAGAAAATATATATATAGAGAGCCGTTTTTGTTATTTTCTTTCACAGGAGAAAAATAATTACGAGAGATCAAACTTTTTCGAGACGTTATTGAGAGAGGTAAGAAAATAATGATTTTAATATTAAGAGCTAACCTGATAAATTTTTTCAGTCTGCTGTAATGCTGTTTCGGTGTGTCTTTCGGCTTCTGGTTTTCTGGGACGTCTGGTGATAAATTTTCGGAATATAGAGCGGAGATTTTACCGGGCAGATTTTCGTTAGTTCTTTCGCCGAATATTTATTACACACGCAAAAAAAAATTTTCACTTAAAATGATTTTCTTTTCCGAAATCAATATTACTTTATCGATTAGTATTTCTAATTGCTTGAATTTTAAATAATTTTCTTCTGCTTTTTTATTTTGGATTTTTCAGTTTCTTCTACTTATGCCTGGATATCAAGTCCCTGTTCGGGCGCCATGTCTTGTGCCGGGCAACTCTACTAGCTAATTATTGCTTGGCCTTATGATTCAGAGATTTAAATTTCAAAACTTTCTTTTCCTTGTTTCAACTCTGACCTTTCTACTTCAACCAAAATTTTATGAAACTGTCTATAGAGTTTTATAGAGAAGACTTTTTTATGGTGTTCGGAATTATCTTCCTATATATTTGGGTTCATTAGATGAGCGACAGTTAGGCCTAAGCAACCCGTCACACTTAGCAATGAATACAAAAACAAGTTACTCTATCAATACTTGTTTTCCTGGGTTTTGCTTCTCTATTTGCCAATAGGTTTAAGGAGAGATAGTTATTTTCTACGTTTTTATTCCTTAAAACTATTTCTATTTACAATGATATATTTGAATCAATAATCGTTTATAAGTACATATTATTATTATTGGAAATTTTCACTGGAGTTATTTATAAATAAATATTACAATGTTTATGAAACTGAGCTGTCTGTGATCGAGATAAAATGATTATTATTACAATATTAGTGTTCTTTCAAGCGTTTTTATCAATTGTCAAATTTAATTTAGACAGACATTTAACAGACTTTAAACAGACTTTAAACGTACGTCGAACAGACGTTTAACAGATGTCAAATGTAAATCAGGTGTTTAACAGACGTTTAATCAGACGTTGTCAAACAGTTATTAAAGACACAGAAACACAGACGTCCCAGAAATTT
>JABUQX010005358.1:20000-22500 GCA_015478945.1 Trachelipus rathkii | reverse complement strand
GTTTGAGATTCCTTTTATATGTAAATGCATTTTTATATCTCACTGAATGCTTTATAATATATATTATATATATATATTATATTATATCACATATAAGATTTATAACATATATATATATATATATATATATATATAGTATATATAATATATATATATATATATATATATTATATATATGAGGGCGAATTCTGACGAAATTGTAAAATGTTTGAGTTTGAGCATGCGGAGTTATAATATCTCTATCCCTAAACACAAGTCACCTTATATATATATATATTATATATATATATATATATATATATTATAATATATATATATATTATATTATAATATATATATATATATATATATATATATATATATTACAGAGGTGGGCTTAAATTTCATTGGTAAAATTTTGGTAACTGATAAGAAATGCAAAAAATAAAGGTAAATGTTCCAATAAAGGTATGACGTAATGTGCTAAGTTTTCCGTCTGGCTGTCTGTATGGGTTTTTTACTAAATATCTTGTATCTACGAAACAAAGTAAGTTACAACTCTAAATTTAAAAATGGCGGACGTTAAAAGTTTTTGAGGAACAATAACTCATTCGGAATAGGTGTAAATAAACAATTATTATTGATGATAGGTTTATTTTGTTACAACATAAACACATACATGTTTTTAACAGCACCATAACAAATGATATCAAAAGACTAAAGATTATGTTGAAATGACCTCCGTTGTTTCCAATGCACGCGTCCAGGCGTCTTCTAATCGATTGTCGGACCCGCTCAAATATTCCAGGAGTCTGATTTGATCGTTTCACATTCCGTTATAATCCTTAATCGTAGTCTTCAAACTGTGTCGATTGGAGAAAGAGTATGCTAAGGTCTTAAATGTCCTCAAAGGTAATAACCAAGGATTTAAGGTTCTGTGACCTTGCTGGCCACGAATGGAGCCACCTCGACCTTATCCATGATTGTGGGAAAGTTCTCATTCAGGGTCTCACGAACTGCAAGCACTAAAGTGTGCTGAGAGCCCCATCATGCATAAACCCACATGTTTTGGCGCAACTGAAGAAGTACATCATCAAACAAGGTACGGAGCAAAAGTTTAATATTAAGTAGATTATGCCATTAAGCCTGGGAGGAAGCTCGAACCATATACGCATGATCATAGTAAAATTCCTGCCCCAAATGTTTACTGAAAACTGATGTTGTTAACGATTCTGTTTAATGGCATGAGGGTTCTCGTCTGCCCAAATGTGTTCGCTATGAACGTTAAAGATAGCTGTTCTTGTAAAGAGAGTCTAGTCGGTAAATAAAACCTTCGTTAAAAAGTTTGGGTCAATACATTTTTTCAAAAACCATTGACAAAATAACAACCATGAGGAGATAGTACGTAGCAATAGAGTATGCCACCTAAATGGACGTAAGTGTACGGTGTAACTGTTGTTCGTGTAGTTAACTCCAAATACTAGATTGTTCGACGTTTAAAAAATGTATGTGACCAATTCTCGCGTGGTCTTTCAGAATAGCTCAGAAATTTACATTATAGAAAGGACACCGTTCACAATCAACGGTTCTTCAAGTAAAATGCAGAAGTCATGCCTGCATTAGTGTGCTCTTTTGGATTGCAAATACCGTTTAGACAGGCGTTGATGAATAGTAGCAAAAAAACCTTGCGCTTAAGGACAAATTCGGTTGGGATATTTCTCTTGGCACAAACGTCTTGCTGCAGAACTATTGCAGCTTCCCATCCCATATATTAGATGCATGTCAGCTAGTTCAGAGGATGAATACACGTGGTAATTACGTTCCATATTCAATAACGAAAGAAACACGTTAGAGACACACACAGTCAATGAGTAACATTGTAATGCGTAACACAAACAAACAGTGCATAATCCTATTGTATACAGTAAGTGGTTGTCTTTGGTCAACAATGTGCAGAAATGTTTAATGGAAGGTGTAGATGTTTTGTGGAAGAGTTGTTATTATTTAAATGAGATGTTTCCAATTACTAAAAATTTACATTTCCCACTTAATAGTCATTAATTTATTAAATGTTATACAATTTGATTCTGCGTACAACAAAAGGTGTTTTTGTTCCTTAACATTTTAACCTAAGTCATCCGCTTCATGGAATGTCGCCTCAAATACTTTTAACGGCTACCATTTTAAATTAGGGTATAGTAGGAAGTTTGATATGCTTCTTTTATGTGCGGTCACTGCACGTGACACACATACAGGTACTTCATCCCATAATATAGGTTGTGGAAGCGCTACAATGTTTGGGCGGTAGATTAGGAAAAAAGGTATTTAGTGAAAAAAACTAGCGAGAGGGCAGACGGAAAAAAGTAAGACATCACGTTCATACCCTTCATTCAGGAACGTGTTACGTTTATTTTTGTTTTCTTAGTTCAGTTACCAAAATGTTGTACCATAATTTTGAAAATTACCCGGTGTAAGTATATATATATATATATATATTTATATATATATATATATATATATT
>JABUQX010005358.1:0-15000 GCA_015478945.1 Trachelipus rathkii | reverse complement strand
TTCAACTTTAGCAAAGTATAAGACAGCTGCAGGAGAGAAAATAAAGAAGCAAAGTTGGGGTTGACATTTTTTGCAAAATACCAGAACAGAAAGATTATTACATTTTCTACGAAAAAAAATGTTTTACGTAGAATAGATTTAACACTTCCGTGATGAATAAAGAGGCATGAGAATCTTAAGAGTTTGAATACGACAGTAATTACTGAATAATTGAAGGAAATGAGAATGGAATGTTCCCTTCATTCCAGAAATAGTCTCCTCGGTAATGCTTTCTGCCCCCTTCAAGGGGCTCCTCCCATCAAAGCGGTAATCATTCAAAGGAATGTCACAGAAGTACGACTGCAAGTCTCACCAGTTTTAGGCACTGAAATACCAAAAATATTTCCTCCAGGTAGGATGGGGTCTTTCTTGTGGAGGACTTGAAGTGATAGAAAAATATACAGAGATATGGTGATCGGAGGATCTCATAGGCGGAAAATGTTTAACAGTTTAAGGAGAAGAACTAGAAGTCAAGAACAGGTCCAAGATCATGGGATCTGCGCCATCTATTTAAAGTTGTTTTAAATAGAGAATGGAAGGCAAGTTCACCCTCTGTATCCTGAGAACCAGAAGAAATCTATTGTCTGTAATGAATATTGAAAATCGCCCAAAATGAATGGTTTAAGAGCAGGGAGAAATTGAGAAGATGTTTTTTATTTTGGGGGGGGGGAAAAGGGATTTTTATTTTTTTTTTTTTTTTTTTTTTTTTTTTTTTTTTTTTTTTTTTTTTTTTTTTTTTTTTACTTTTTTTTTTTTTTTTTTTTTTTTTTTTGGATGACAATTACCTCCCACACATTTGCACCTTAAAGCTGATTAAATAATTGGCCAGAACACCAACACAAAGTGGAAAGAGTTTGAAGACTCTAGACAGAAAACACGAGAAACAAACAAAAATGCACACAGCATGTGCACAACAATGAGTACAGAGACAGTAAGAGGGAATAGTGAAGTGTCGAGATCTAGAGAAGAGAGGTGATGTTCAACAAAGAGGAAATTAGAGTAAAGATCGTGAATATTTCAGAAATTACTGGAAAAAAAGACTGCACTAAAGAAAGTGGACGAGGGTCACTTTGAATACCTCTCCTTCAATCATCTCTGAAGGAGTTTCATGTTTCGCCATTATTTATATTTGTTAAAAGATAACGCTTGAGTGTGTGCTTGTAAGCCTGCATGGTATATGTGAAGAAGGGAGATGGGGTGGAAAGGGCCTTCAACACACACTCCAGTGTATGTTCGAGAGTACGCTAGAATACCCTCTGTAAATGTGAATCAGTGTTTACTAGCGTACAACAAAATGCTATCTTGCGTCTCTCCTCTCTCTCTCTCTCTCTCTCTTCTCTCTCTCTCCTCTCTCTCTCTCTCTCTTCTCTCTCCTCTCTCTCTCTCTCTCTCTCTCTCTCTCTCTCTACACACACACACACACACCACACACATATATATATATATATATATATATATAATCATATATATATATTATATTAATATATATATATATATATATATTATATATATAATATAATATATATATATATATATATATATATATATATATATATATATATATATGAAAAATGTGACGGGGGAATTAAAGCTAATAAATCGAATATTATTAAGATTGACGGTCTTCGAACTGACATTCAGAACGTCTTTATATGCGCTCTCACTGATTTATAGTAATATAAAATATAATATATATATATATATATATATATATTATATAATATATATATATATATATATATATATATATATAAAAAATTTTTTTTTTATATATATATAATAATATATATATATATAATTATATATAGTATATTAATATATATTATATATAATATTATATATATAATATTATAATATATATAATATATATATATATATATATATAATGTTTGGGTTTTATGTGATAAAATTGTATGCTTTTAGCATATTGTTATATTTGTGTTACTGTAAATTTAAGTTGTTCGAAATAATGTTTTGTTTTGTTTTCTTTGTGTAATATTTAAAATTTCATTGGACTTTATTAGAGATTTATCGGAAATGAAAAAAAATATTTCTTATGTGTTTTCATCTCACAGGTGGGAATGTTACCCATTGGTCTGTTTTGTATAATGTTCATTATCAACGTTACATAGCGGGAATTTTTTCTATGACTTTTGGGATTTATAATTTTTTTTTTTTTTTTTGGGGGGTCCGGGGCGGGTGTGAAAAATAAATTTGAAGAATTTTCAACTTTTAGTTATAGTTGAAAGATTCCCTTTTAAATGTATAGAAAAAAAGACCTTAAATTGCACATAGTATTAAAATGGTAAAATTTGTCAATAGTTCTAAACGTGTAAGAATGCAGTTTTAAAGATTTTTTAATGGTTGCTCATCAGTTTGTTTTTCTAGCCACAAGTAGATAATCATTATTAATCATAGAACTTTACCATTAGGCGATGTTGTTTTCTTGCTCTTTTAATATCATATCATATATATATTATTGATTGTTGCGTTTTTTTTCTATAGTTTTAAGTATTATTAATGGAATTTTCTTGGGATCGGTTTTTCGCCATTTTATTCAACTTTTTCTTTTGTAAATATTTTTGCAAAGACAACGTATGTTGTTTGTTCTTCTCTTTACATAGTAAGCAAGCTACATTCCTACGTTGTTCAATTTACTCTTTTTTTTTTGTTTAGGATTCAAAAGCGATACGAGAGGATTAAATGGATCTACAATGTCGAGTGGCCTTTGGATTGAACGAGGGCCATGGAATGGTGCCAATAACAGAGCAGGTGAAGAGAAAACATGTAACCCTCAAAAGCTTTTGAACCTTCACGGTACTCCTGCAGACTATGCAGAAGTTGATGGAACTGTCGTACCACTCATGACTAACAATCTAATGCAACCACCACAGCAACAACAGTTACAAACTCCTCTGGGACCTGGCACCACCCCGGTTGCTTATGCAACAACAAATATCATTAGAGGTGTAAATGTAAGTATCCATATTAATATTTGAAAATTTTAGGGAAAGGTCAACTTCGTACATTTTTTTTTTTTATAAATATTAAATGCTTCACTTTTTTTTTTATTGTAATACAATAATGAGGACCTACATAAATGTTTGTCCATCTTTTAACTTAGAATTATTGTATCTCTCAGAAAAAGTTAATGGCAAAAAATTATTTTAAATTTAATATATTCCCCAAAAATAAAAATATAGGTTTCTTCTTTATCATATTCTTTTTTATATACCTTTCTTTATAGGGAGAAAAAGTGGAACCAAACATTCCAGTCTACAGCGGTATGTACGGGGACAGCAATTTAACCGGTGAAGATAATATAGATTTATATTGCACTCTTAAGAAACAACAACTCTATAAATCAACAATATCGCCTTCAATTGCTACAAAGCAGGTAAATACAATTATGCTACAATTATTAAAACAGGTAAATACAATCATAATTAAAATTGCCTTAAAGAAAAATTTGTTATAAGAAGGATGAAGACATTCTTGCAACCCTTGAAACTTTGTGTGTTTAGACATCAGATATTGCTATGGATTCTTCTGATCTAAAATTTACACAAGTAGTAAACGTGTCTTTAAGAATGCAATACAAAGCTAGCATTTAGAGTCTTCTGTATTGGCTAGTGAAATGTTTGATTTATCTTGGAGATAATTTGTTCATTCGGCAATTAACATTTACAGTATAAATAATTTACAAAATAGAGATTTATGGGTAAGATTTGAAATCAATAATTAAATTTTTAGTCAAAACAGAAATTTTTAAAGAATTAAAATTAAAAATTAAAAGTTTTTAAAAAAAAAAAAAAAAAAAAAAAAAAAAAAAAAAAAAAAAAAAAAAAAAAAAAAAAAAAAAAATTCAAAGTCAAAATTTCTTTGATAGCAATTTTATTCTCTAGCAGCGCAAGTAAAGCTCTTTATTTTAATTTTTTTTGTAATAGTATACCGTATACCGATATATATATATAATAAATTATTATATTTATATTTTTATTTATTATTAATATATTAAATAAATTAAATAATTAATTAATTATAATATTATATTATATATAATATATGAATAATATATTTTTTAACATACATTGTGTGGAAATATATATATATATAATATATAATATATATATATATATAGTATATAATATAATATATATATATAGTATATATTTCCAAGCTATTGCCAACTGAAAGACGACATGTCCCATACGCTGGGTATCGGAACAGTTTGTGAGAAGTGTGAAAGTCTGCAATGCAAGGTAGTTTGGGAAAAATTGATAAAGAAGTGTGTTCCAGAATTTACCAGCTGAGTACATGTAAGGATGAAGTATAGCGGTTAGCTTGGGTCAACGAGTTGAGCAATGAAAGGATGGAATTGAGTCAGCAAGGTGCGTCGCACGAGCCCTTCTCAGATGATGGAGTTTATCGACTAGCGATATTCGGATATTAATTCCGTATAATACGCGATAGATCGAAACTTAACCCGGAACAGATTCGAACGATAGAAAGAGAGTGTAGAGAGTAGTGAGAGCGGCAGAGTTAATTAAGCAAAAAGCCCTAGACTCCGACCCTCTCAAAGAGTTGTGTGAGGTAACCACCCCAGTGTGTGGGACATACTCCATGAAAGGAATAACAACAGTTCCATACAGAGCAAGCACTATGGTGATGTAAAGACGTTCTGAAGACGCCTCTGATAGCACAGCTTCTTAGAAACTGGTTTAGTGAGAGATTTACTGTGATCCTCAAAGTAAGATCACGAGAAAAGAAACATCAAGAATATTAAGGACAGTCGAAGGTTTGAGTTGTGTGTTTTCGAAGATGTTATAGTTGTGTGGAAGATTATTCCTAGTAGAAAGAGAAAGGAAATGAGTTTTTGAGATATTGAAAACAACCATGTTCTCCGTGACCAAACTAGAAATTCGAGAAAGATCGAAGGTTAGTTGCTTCAAGGACGACCACCTGGCATAGGCTAATTGCTATTGGCTGGGACTTCTTTTAAAATGAAAAGAATTATAAAAGGTGGAGTCGTTGGCATAGGAATGGATAGGTGATGAAATAATAGAGAGATGGTCATTAATGAAAATATAAAAAGAGTTTGAGATAGGGCAGAAGATAACAGAAGCATGAGAAACACCACTTTGTATAGATTTAAATTTTAAAGGATGAACTGTGGCCGTCTACAAGAGCTGCTACAGAACCACCGGAAAGGATATCAGAAAGTCACAGAGAGAAGGATAGATACCGACGAAGGAGGAAAGTTTTAGAAACCAAAGTTTTGTGCTAAACTCTATTGAAGACTTTCGATATGTTTAGCGTCACAGCAAAAGTTTCACCGAAATGCCAAGGAGCAGAGGACCAAGAATCAGAAAAGACAAAGAAGATCACCAGTAGAGTGTTCCTTTCGAAAGCCGTACTGGTGGTCAGATAAAAGATTAGAAACATTGAGTGTTTTCCAAATCTTCCTTTTAAGGATAGATTTGAAAAGCTTAGAAAGAACGAAGGTTAGAGTGAAAGGACGATGGTTTAGAACGTTAAGAGTGCTCTGAATTTTCGGCACAAGTTGAATAAGTGCACGTTTCCAGCATCAAGGGAAATTGAAGTGGAAGTGGAAAAGATCGAGACGAAATAGATTCTAAAGGTAGGGTGCAAGCTCGGAAGCGCACGTTTTAAAGACCACGAGAGGAATACCATCATGTCCGTACCCTTTCTTAATGTTAAGCCCAGAGAGAGCAGAAATAACATCTTTAGAAGAAATTACAATATATTAGGCATTAGCGAACTAGAGGTGGGTGAAGAAGGTAGAATAATACCAAATCGTCTAAGGTGGTAGTAGAGGCAAAAGTGAGCGAAGAGGTTAACTTTAACAGAAGGTAATGCGTCAGTTGTGCCGTCGGAATACACTAGAGGAGGAAAAGAGGATGAGCGAAGTTAAGAGTTGACATTTGTTTCAAAATCTCAGAAAGAGTGTGAGGAAGAGAAACCAGAAAAATTGTTCCATTTTCTACGGAGAAAAGAGATTTTCGTGTTATAGTGAATAGATTTTTCACTATTGCGAGATAATTTAGGCATGCATGTTTCGTGGGTTCGGAAGACAATGCTAATTCATGAAGACAGCGTCTTTGCCAAGAATAGCACGAGAACAAGCAGAATAAAAAATTTGTTGTGTGTTTAAATTGAGAATTAGAAGAGTGAAAGTTTGCCTTCATCTGAGGAGTACCGAACCAAAATTGTTTCGGCCGAACCGGAACTTTCTGAACTTGAAAAATTCCGAGTCGGAACCGAACTTTCGGATTTCCGCTACACCCATATATATTCTATTGAAAAAACTTGTCAGATGAACAGTGGAGTCTCTCTAGAAGTATCTGCATGTTGTCATATCCATGATTGTGAGCTTCTAACTTAGGAAGCCAATGATTTTGGAAAACCGGATCAGTAAATATTAAGTTTAATAGAATATACCATGTAGTCGCGGTCTTTGAAAGTTTTAAAAATTAGAAGAATGGATATAGCTCGAGCAAAAAAAAGATAGATTTTGCTCGAGTTTGTAACGCGATATTGTCGATCTAGTTAGACCATTATCGTTTTGGTCATTTGAGCTACGCTCGATAAGAAAATGCTTACCCAGTTTGAGCACGAATTTCGTTCATAGACGAACGCGATTTTTCATAAAAAGTCACTTTGTTCACAAACATCTGGAATCAGCTCTTTTATTTTGAAATAAATATAAATAAAAAAAAACATTACAAATGTACATATTACATTTAAACTGATCAGCTATTGTGATGTAGTTTATCCACTTGGAAGAAAATTAGATTTAAGAACTAATTTTATTGAAGTTGTTATTCATTCAATTCAAACGGTTAGAACGCCGCCAGTCTGTTTGTTTACAATTTCGAAGAACTTGCTAAATTTGGCCAGTACATGTAAAATAGCAACCTACAGAATTAAGGAAATGCCTTAACGTTTGGTGAGCATTTTTTCACGATTTTGCGTTGTTAACAAAAACGAACGCAAACTGGCATTTTACGCTTTCGCTAAGCACAAATGCAAAACGAAAACGGCTTTAATAACATGATATTTCGGAGCAAGTATAAAAACCCGCGTATCTCTCTCTCTCTCTCTCTCTCTCTCTCTCTCTCTCTCTCTCTCTCTCTCTCTCTCTCCCCCTCTCTCTCTCTCTCTCTCTCTCTCTCTCTCTCTCTCCTCTCTCCTCTCTCTCTCTCTCTCTCTCTCTCTCTCTCTCTCTCTCTCTTCTCTCTCTCTCTCTCTCTCTCTCTCTCTCTCTCTCTCTCTCTCTCTCTCTTCTCTCTCTCTCTCTCTCTCTCTCTTCTCTCTCTCTCTCTTCCCTCCTCCTCTCTCTCTCTCTCTCTCCTCTCTCTCCTCTCTCTCCTCTCTCTCTCTCTCTCTCTCTCTCTCTCGTCTCTCTCTCTCTCTCTCCTCTCTCTTCTTCTCTCTCTCTCTCTCTCCTCTCTCTCTCTCTCTCTCTCTCTCAGACACACACACACACACGCTTCATGCTAAAAAAAACTGATAAAAACTTATTTTAACTTTAGGAAAACAATAGTTTGTGAGATTAGGGCACTAATTGGTGTTCTAACGTAAGAAACTGTTACTATTAGTCTATTATATTACTATAATTAGTGAAAGCAAACTTATTTAGTTGAGTTTGATCAAAATTTGATCAAATCTCAATTTTCTTTTTTTTTTTTTTTAATAAAAAACATTTAAAAAAGTGGAAAATTCATTAAAATCCCCGCCGGAACCAAGTTAGTTCCGCCGGAACTGAAACACTTCTAACAAATCGAGGTTCCGGCCGGAAGCTTGTATCCGGCAAATCCTACTTCATGCCAGAACAATCAACTCGGTTGGGCATTCTACACACTCCTAGGACTCCTCAATTCAGTGATAGGTCATTCTGTAGGAAGTCAAAAAGTACAATAATATCTACCAGTTTGCAGCACCGAAGAGTCAAAATGTTTCATCGTGGAAGACTCGAAGTGATAAAACGGTATTCAGAGATAAGAATGTGGTCGAGAGAACTTGTTTAACTTTTGTTTAACAGAATAAATAAAAATAATAGGATTGGAAATTAAGAAAAGATCTAGAATATCGGGTTCTCTCCAAGACGATTCGGAAACTCCACTAACTGATTGATGTTATTCTAGATTTCACCAGGTGTATCTTGAGAAATAGTGGGATTCCATTGGCAGCAAAATATCGCTAAGAATGATTATTTCAGAGGAAGCTGATGAAGAGAGAATGTGTTCTAATTTGGAGTGTAGTTTCCGAATCGTCTTGGAGAGAACCCGATATTCTAGATCTTTTCTTAATTTCCAATCCTATTATTTTTATTTATTCTGTTAAACAAAAGTTAAACAAGTTCTCTCGACCACATTCTTATCTCTGAATACCGTTTTATCACTTCGAGTCTTCCACGATGAAACATTTTGGACTCTCGCCTGCTGCAAACTGGTAGATATTATTGTACTTTTTGACTTCCTCAGAATGACTACTGCTTCAATGGGAGGAGTCCCTAGGAGTGCTGTAGAAAAGCCCGAACCGAGTTTGATGTTTCTGGCGATGAAGTAGGGATTTGTACCGAACCAAGTTCCGGCCGAACCTCGATTTTTAAAAAGTTCGGTTCCGCCCGGAACTAACTTGGTTCCGCCCGGGTATTTACCAACTTTTCCACACTTTTCAAAATGTTTTTCTTTAAAAAAAAAAAAAAGAAAATTGAGATTTGAGTGCAAATTTTGCATCAAAAACTCAACTAATAAGTTGCTTTCACTAATATAGTAATTAATAGACTAATAGTTACACAGTTTTCTTAAAGTTAACACGAAAGCTTTTTCACATTCACAAAATAGTTGTGTTTTCTTTTCACTAAAGTTTAAAATAAGGTTTTTATCAGTTTTTTTTTTTTTATAGCATGAAGCTGGTTGTGTGTGTGTGTGCGAGAGAGGAGAGATGATATATATATTTATGACGCCGCGAGGGGAGAGAGAGGAGACAACGAGAAGAGAAGAGGAGAGAGAGAGAGGAGAGAGAGGAGAGAGAAGAGAGAGAGAGAGAGAGAGAGAGAGAGACGGAGAGAGAGAGAGAGAGAGAGAAGAGAAGAGAGAGAGAGATGAGAGAGAGAGAGAGAGAGGAGAGAGATGAGAGAGAGGAGAGAGAAGAGAGAGAGAGAGATGAGAGAGAGAGAATGAGAGAAAGAGAGAGAGAGATAGAAGAGAGAGAGATGAGAGAGAGAAGAGAGAGAAGAGAGAGAGACAGAGAGAGAGAAGAGGAGAGAAGAAAGAAGAGGAGAAGAGAAGGAGAGAGAGAGAGAGAGAGAGAGAAGAGAGGAGAAATGAGAGAGAGAGAGAGATGAGAGAGATACAGAAAGAGTGATAAATTTTCCGAAATATCATTGTTATTAAAGCCCGTTTACGTTTGCATTTGTTGCCTTACGAAACACGTAAAGAAAATGCGTGCCAGTTGCGTTCGTTTGTTAAAACAAACGCAAAATCGCTGAAAATGCTCACCAAACGTAAGGAATTTCGCTTAATCTGTAAGTTGCTATTCCTGTACTGGTCCAAATTTAGCAGAGTTCTCCGAAAAAAATTGAAACAAACAAATGGCGCATTGTAAGCCCGTTTGAATTGATGAATAAAAAATTCAATAAAATTAGTTTTAAATCTGATTTCTTCCAAATGGATAAACTCCATCCACCAATAGCTGATCAGTTATTTGTTAATTTTTAGTATTTGTTTCATTTTTTTTATTTCTATGTTATTGCTCCCTTCAAATAATTCCAATGTGTTGTGAACAAAAGTGGACTTTTATGAAAAATCGCGTTCGTCTATGCACGAATATTCGTGCTAAAACTGGGTAAGCATTTCTTATCGAGCTAGGCTCAAATGACAAAAACGATAATGTTAAACTAGATCGACAATATCGCAGTTACAAACTAATTAGACGTTGACTCTTTTCCGAGCCCTTACTATTTTTGCTAATTTTTAAATTCAAGACCCGACTACATAGTATATTCCTATTATACTTAATAAATTTACGGATCCAGGTTTTTCCAAAATTTGGCTACCTAAAGTTAAGAGACTCACAAGATGGATATGACAACATTGCCAGATACTTCTAGAGAGACTCCACTTGTAATCTGACAATTTCAGTAGTAATTATATATGGTGAGCGGAAATCGAAAGTTCCGTTCCCGACCGGAACTTTTTCAAGGTTCCAGGAAAGTTCCGTTCCGGCCGAACCAAAAATTTCTCGGTTCGGTACATCCCTTAGCCATGAAGGCAACATTCACTATTCTTTTGCCTTCAACTTAAACTAAACAAACTTTGTATCTGCTTGGTTTCTCGTGCGTATTTTGGCAAAGACGCGTCTTCATGAATTACCGCATTGTCTCCGAACTCCAGGAAAAACCATGCAGCCTAAATTCATCTCGCAAATAGGAAAAAATCCTATCACAGAACACGAAAATCTCTCTCCTCTGTAGAAAAATGCAATATTTTTCGTTATTAAGATTAAATCACACTCTTTCTGAGATTTTGAAACAAATGTCAACTCTTACTTCGCTCATTCCCTCTTTTCCTTCCTCTAGGTATTCCGACGCACAACTGACGCATACCTCTTGTTAAAGTTAACCTCTTCGCTCACTTTTGCCTCTACTACCACCTTAGACGATTTGGTATTATTCTACCTTCTTCACCCACCTCTAGTTCGCTAATGCCTTATATATTGTAATTTCTTCTAAAGATGTTATTTCTGATCGCTCTGGGTTTAACATTAAGAAGGCATACGGACATGAAGGTATTCCTCTCGTGGTCTTTAAAACGTGCGCTTCCGAGCTTGCACCCTACCTTTAGAATCTATTTCGTCTCGATCTTTTCCACTTCCACTTCAATTTCCCTTGATGCTGGAAACGTGCACTTATTCAACTTGTGCCGAAAATTCAGAGCACTCTTAACGTTCTAAACCATCGTCCTTTCACTCTAACCTTCGTTCTTTCTAAGCTTTTCAAATCTATCCTTAAAAGGAAGATTTGGAAAACACTCAATGTTTCTAATCTTTTATCTGACCACCAGTACGGCTTTCGAAAGGTACACTCTACTGGTGATCTTCTTTGTCTTTTCTGATTCTTGGTCCTCTTCTCTTTGGCATTTCGGTGAATCTTTTACTGTGACGCTAAACATATCGAAAGTCTTCAATAGAGTTTAGCACAAAACTTTGGTTTCCAAAACTTTCCTCCTTCGTCGGTATCTATCCTTCTCTCTGTGACTTTCAGATATCCTTTCCGGTGGTTCTGTAGCAGCTCTTGTAGACGGCCACAGTTCATCCTTTAAAATTTAAATCTATACAAAGTGGTGTTTCTCATGCTTCTGTTAACTTCTGCCCTATCTCAAACTCTTATTATATTTTCATTAATGACCATATCTCTATTATTTCATCACCTATACATTCCTATGCCAACGACTCCACCTTTTATTATTCTTTTCATTTTAAAAGAAGTCCCAGTCAATAGCAATTAGCCCACGCTACGTGGTCGTCCTTGAAGCAACTAACCTTTGATCTTTCTCGAATTTCTAGTTTGGTCACGGAGAACATGGTTGTTTGCAATATCTCAAAAACTCATTTCCTTTCTCTTTCTACTAGGAATAAACTTCCACACAACTATAACATCTTCCAAAACACACAACTCAAACCTTCGACTGTCCTTAATATTCTTGAGGTTTCTTTTTCTCGTGATCTTACTTTGAGGATCACATAACTTCTTTTTCTAAACAAGTTTCTAAGAGGTTGGGTATTCTGAGGGGCCTTCAGAATTTCTTCAAATCACCCAAGTAGCTTGCTCCTATAGGAGTGTTGCTCTTGTCCTGTATGGAGTATGTCCCACACATCTGGGGTGGTTACACTCACACAACTCTCCTTGAGAGGGTGGAGTCTAGGGCTTTTTGCTTAATTAACTCTCCCGCTCTCACTAACTCTCTCCACTCTCTTTCTACTCGTCGAATTGTTGCGTTACTCTCTTTATTCTATCGCTATTATAACGGACACCGCCTTCTTAATTCTCTAGTCGCATATCTCCTTCATTGAGAAGGGCTCGTGCGACGCCAACTTGGCTACGTCAAATCTCATCCTTTCTATGTCCAACTAATCTGACCCTAGGCCTAGACCGCTATACTTAATCTCTGACATGTACTCCACTGGTAAATTCTGGAAAACACTCTTATCAATTTTCCCAACTACTTTCATCTAGAAACTTTCAACACTTCGGGACATGTTCTTATAAACCAGCCGTAATCGACATGTCCCGGTCTTTAGTGGCAAATGAGCTTGAAAATATATATATATCATATATATAATATAATATATATATATATATATATATATATATATATATATATATATATATATATATATATATATATATATAATATATATATGATATATATAATCTCTTCTATAATCGTTTTTAATATATATAGTACTAATATATATATATAAAAAAATATGAGAGACTGTATGTATGTATTTATGTGTATAGTATACGTGTATTACAAAAAAAATTAAATAAAGAGTTACTTGCGCTGCTAGAGAATAAAATTTAAAAAAATGTATCTCTTACTTTACTTATAAATAGCGATGCAAATGAATGTCTATTTATTAAATTGAAAATGTAAAAATCCAATTATTGATTTCAAATCTTACCCATAAATCTCTATTTTGTAAATTATTTATACTGTAAATGTTAATTGCCGAATGAACAAATTATCTCCAAGATAAATCAAACATTTCACTAGCCAATACAGAAGACTCTAAATGCTAGCTTTGTATTGCATTCTTAAAGACACGTTTACTACTTGTGTAAATTTTAGATCAGAAGAATCCATAGCAATATCTGATGTCTAAACACACAAAGTTTCAAGGGTTGCAAGAATGTCTTCATCCTTCTTATAACAAATTTTTCTTTAAGGCAATTTTAATTATGATTGTATTTACCTGTTTTAATAATTGTAGCATAATTGTATTTACCTGCTTTGTAGCAATTGAAGGCGATATTGTTGATTTATAGAGTTGTTGTTTCTTAAGAGTGCAATATAAATCTATATTATCTTCACCGGTTAAATTGCTGTCCCCGTACATACCGCTGTAGACTGGAATGTTTGGTTCCACTTTTTCTCCCTATAAAGAAAGGTATATAAAAAAGAATATGATAAAGAAGAAACCTATATTTTTATTTTTGGGGAATATATTAAATTTAAAATAATTTTTTGCCATTAACTTTTTCTGAGAGATACAATAATTCTAAGTTAAAAGATGGACAAACATTTATGTAGGTCCTCATTATTGTATTACAATAAAAAAAAAAGTGAAGCATTTAATATTTATAAAAAAAAAAAATGTACGAAGTTGACCTTTCCCTAAAATTTTCAAATATTAATATGGATACTTACATTTACACCTCTAATGATATTTGTTGTTGCATAAGCAACCGGGGTGGTGCCAGGTCCCAGAGGAGTTTGTAACTGTTGTTGCTGTGGTGGTTGCATTAGATTGTTAGTCATGAGTGGTACGACAGTTCCATCAACTTCTGCATAGTCTGCAGGAGTACCGTGAAGGTTCAAAAGCTTTTGAGGGTTACATGTTTTCTCTTCACCTGCTCTGTTATTGGCACCATTCCATGGCCCTCGTTCAATCCAAAGGCCACTCGACATTGTAGATCCATTTAATCCTCTCGTATCGCTTTTGAATCCTAAACAAAAAAAAAAGAGTAAATTGAACAACGTAGGAATGTAGCTTGCTTACTATGTAAAGAGAAGAACAAACAACATACGTTGTCTTTGCAAAAATATTTACAAAAGAAAAAGTTGAATAAAATGGCGAAAAACCGATCCCAAGAAAATTCCATTAATAATACTTAAAACTATAGAAAAAAAACGCAACAATCAATAATATATATATGATATGATATTAAAAGAGCAAGAAAACAACATCGCCTAATGGTAAAGTTCTATGATTAATAATGATTATCTACTTGTGGCTAGAAAAACAAACTGATGAGCAACCATTAAAAAATCTTTAAAACTGCATTCTTACACGTTTAGAACTATTGACAAATTTTACCATTTTAATACTATGTGCAATTTAAGGTCTTTTTTTCTATACATTTAAAAGATCTAATTGTAAAAAGGAATCTTTCAACTATAACTAAAAGTTACCAAAATTCTTCAATTTATTACCCCCCCCCGACCCCCCCCCCCAAAAAAAAAAAAAAAAAATTATAAATCCCAAAAGTCATAGAAAAAATTCCCGCTATGTAACGTTGATAATGAACATTATACATAACAGACCAATGGGTAACATTCCCACCTGTGAGATGAAAACACATAAGAAATATTTTTTTTCATTTCCGATAAATCTCTAATAAAGTCCAATGAAATTTTAAATATTACACAAAGTAAAGAAACAAAACAAAAACAATTATTTCGAACAACTTAAATTTACAGTTAACACAAATATAACAATATAGCTAAAAGAGTATAATCTCATCCCTCCTGTACACATAAATATCTATAAAATATAATATATATATGATATATAATATATATATATATATATAAAAAATCATAATATATATAATAATAGATATATATATATATATATATATAATATATATATATATATATATATATATATATATATATATATATATAATATAGTTATATATATATATATATACTCTGAGGTATATAGTAGTGGACATCAATATTATATTATATACTATATATTGAAAGAAATATTTATATATATATTATATAGTATATATAATAGTGAAGAGGCGCATTATAAGACGTTCTGAATGTCAGTTCTGCAGACCAGCAGTAGCTCTTTTTTCAATTTATTAGCCTTTAATTCCCCTTAAACATTTTTCATTATAATATATATATATATATA
>JABUQX010005357.1:17500-22500 GCA_015478945.1 Trachelipus rathkii | reverse complement strand
GTCATCAAGAAGATTTAAAGACATCTTAATCTTTCATATCTTTCCTCAATCTGAAAGTACTTGTGAAGAACCTTCGACAGACGTTCTTTTCCTTATCTATGAATATTGGCCTTCAAGCCTTCTGTATTACGGTCAAGCTCAAAGCTTTAAATTTCAGACTTACCTCCTCTGGTATTTATCCTTCTCACAGAAATCATGTCTTTGATTTTCTTTTCGGTTGTTCTATGGTAACCGTTGTAGACAACCACCGTTCATTCTTTAAGTCAATTAATAGTGCTGTTTAATAGGGTTTTATTCATTATCCACTTCTTTTGTTCATTAATAATCTCATATCAGTAGCTTTTTCACCTATCTACAGATATTACAATTACTCTACCTTATAATACTCTCTCAATTTTTTTAAATACCAACCCGTTCTAAAAGAGAATGTTTGATGCTACGAAGATGGCCTTGGAGCAAATAACTTCTACCACTATGGTCTGCCTTATTTACCTAATAGAGACGTATACCATTTTATCAATGTCTCAAAGGCCAGATTGCTCTAGCGAACTTCTCGAGGTGATTTTCCGCACAAGTATATTTTAGAAACGTACAAATCAAGTCCTCCTCTGCGTTTAATATTCTTTAGCTTCTTTCACTCGCTTTACCGTTAAATTTCACTGTTCATCTAGCCGATTAATCCTTTTAAGAGAATTTCTCTATATGCAGGGGGGTCATTCCTCCTTGTATGAAGAACGTATCAAATACCAAAATTAGTTTAAACAAGTACAGCTCTTCTTTATATGGTGGGGCTATGGATTTTATTCTCATTAAATCTCTTCCTCTCACTGCCACTCTCCAATATCTCTGCATATCCCGAACTGTTACACCACCCTCTTTTTATCGTCGTTCTTATAAAGACCGACTCTCTGAAATAAATTTATCTTATTTCCCCACCTTTGCCTAAACTCACCTCTACATACAGTTTCATCTTTCCACTGTCCCAGTTCTTTGACTACAAGTTTAACCGCCACGCTCATTCTTCGAAATACTCAACCTTTAGACTTTCAAACGAGACCAGAATTTGGTTTATGCTTGTTTTTCTCTTTGATCTTTATGTATTCCACATCAGTTTTCATACACACAATATATATATATTATATATATATTATTATATATATATATATATATATTTTAGTTTTATATAATTTTTCTATATTTTTTAAAATATATATATAATAATATATATATATTATATATAGTATATAGTATATATATATTATAGTATATTATATATATCCAAATTAATTTACATTTTATTTTCATAAGCCTTGTTTTTTGTTTTCAAATTTTAAAAACTTAACATTTTCATGTTTAATCCAAGTTTATAATTTGGTTGCGGTGACTCTCAAAATTAAAAGAGGCATAACAAGGTAAATTTTTTTTTACTTCAAAAAGACATTTTGTTTTATCCATTTATATTATTATATGCATACACATACACACACACACACACACATATATATATATATATATATACTATATATAATATATATATATATAATACTATAATAGATATATATAATATATACTATATATAATATATATATATATATATATATTATATTTATATATAGTATATATATATATATATATATATATATATATATATATATATTATATATATATATATATATAGTTATATATATATATATATAATATAGAATATATATATATAATATAAAATATATATATCTAGAGGTGGGCACCCGCAACTTTTTTGTTAGTTCACAATTCGCAATTCCGCTAACTTTGTTGGACGTTCCGCAGTTCGCAATTCGTAAACTTTTTTCTGCTTTGGCCAGTTCCGCTACCAATCCGAAACTTTTTCTGCTTCGCAGCCCGCTATCAGATTCCGCCCAATTCCGCAATTTTTCTGCTTTCCCAGTCCGCTATCGCCCAAAATCGGATAATTCTATCGCTAATAATTTTTTTTTCCACTATTGAAGTCTGCAACAGCTAAAAACATAATTTCTAATAAAATTACCTTACAATTTATATTTTTATTTAATTTTTATATATAATATTACAATGTTTTATTAAACAATGGCGTTATATAGTATATAATATATATATAATATATATATATATATATATAATAGTATTATATCATATATAATATATATATATATATATATATATAAATATATAATATATATATATATATATATATATATAATATATATATATAACCTAATTGTTTAATTACTAATAGATACTCATTGGTTGTGTCCACCTCCTCATCTCCTCCTCCCCTGGCATACCCAACTTCAAATTCAGAGGCATATTTCCATTTCACAAACACCAGCTTTTCAAAGTTCTCATCAGTCATGGATGACCTCTTGGGCTCTGATGTTAAGATGAACAATCTCTCCACAGCCGCGGAGGGGACAGGTCAACCCAGCCTCTCTGCCTGCTGTTGGGGAAAAACAGTTCCACAGACAGAGGCGGTGGTCCTCTTTACTTTAGCCGTTCCAGCTCTCAAAGGGCCTTCTTTTAAATCCTCTTCAAGGTGGTCGGGGAGCCAGAGCCTGTTGTCATTCACCCTCATGTAATGGAAAGGGTCGTCTTCCACCTGTTCCTGCTCTTGGGCGCACGCGTTGTCGTTACCAGGACCACGTTTATTCAGCACCTCACTGATTTGACCCTTCCTCCTGAGGCGTCTCCTTCAAGTTCCTCATTCAGGTATCCAACGACTAAAAGTTTGAAATGGGGTTGAAAAGTCATCAGCAAGTCCATGTCCACAAACAGGTGCTCAAACCTCCCCTAAAAGTTGGTAGGGATATTAATATATAAATATATATTATATATATAATATATATAATTATTATATATATATATATATATATATGATATATATATAATATATAGTATATATATATATATATATATATATATATATATTATATATATAAATATATATTATAATAAATAATATATATTATATATATATAGTAAAGTAGATAGGTAGATATATATATATATATTACATATATATATATAATAGATATTATATATAATTATTATTATATATATTATAATATTAGTGATATTATATATATATAGATATATGGAGTACATATATGTAAGGATAGGTATATATATAGCTAAGTATGATATATTAGTAGTAGTAATATAGTAGTAGTTATGTATAAATATATATAGATATATATAGTATGAGTATAGTGGTAGTAGTAGTGAGTAGGTAGTATAATAAATATATAGTATTTATACTATCATATAGTAGGTATATAAATGTATATATATAGTAGTATATTATATATATATATATAAATATATATAGATTATATATTATATATATAGGTTATATATATATAGTATGTATATAGATATATATATAATATATAGAATATATATTATATAATATATTGATATATATATATATATAACCAAAGGTCCAAATTTAATTATTTGATCAGGGTAAAATTATTTTTATACATATCTAAGACTAATACATGCCCTAGTAATATTGTACATTGTTTTTTAAAATTATAAGGATTCAAAAACAAAACCAAACGCGTTAGGGTGGTAGTCAGCCCAATTTGCGGAATTTCGAGATTTCAGAACTGGCGGATTTTAAAATTGCGGAATGATTTAGGCATTCCGCAGTTCGCAATTCCACAACTTTTTTCGAATGTGATTGCGCGGCGGAAGTCGCATGTCCTCAGATATGTGTTTGCATAGTCCGAGCAGAGTTGCGAATTCCCCACCTGGCTGGCACTGGATATATATAGGAGTATATGATATAGGTGATTGGTATATATATATATAGCTGAGGAGGGGGTATATATATAATATATAGATATATAATAATAAGTGATATATATTAGGTACTGAGCGTATAGTGTGAGTGAGAGTAGTATATGATATATATATAGTATATAGTAGTGAGAGTAGGTATAGTAGTATACGTTAGTATATATAATATATAGTATATATATAGGGTGGTAGTGAGGGTATTACTAGTATATTGAGGTATAATAATGATATGTAAGTTCCCCGTGTTAGTTTCTTAATTATCGATAGGATATGAAGAAGATCATTTGTAAGAGCAGAGTAAGGAAGAGATGAGAAGAGAAAGAGAGGTAGATTATAAAAAAAAAGCAAGAAAAGATGAGACGGTGAGAGAAGAAAAAGAAAGAATGGAGAAGAAATAAAAAAAAGCAAGGAAAATGGAGGAGAAGAGAGAGAGAGAAGAGAGAAGAGAGAAGAAGGAGAGAGGAGAGAGAGAGGAGAGGGAGAGAGGAGGAGAGAGAGAGAGAGTGAGGGGATGAGGGAGAGAGAAGAGAGAGAGAGAGAGAGAGGAATTCTAAGCTCTGAGCTTGGTTAAAATAAAGTCATTTACAACCGTCGAGTCTGCAAAGAATGTTATTTGCCTGCCTGATTGCTTTTGTCTTTGACGAGGAGGCGTTGGAAAGACAACAAAGACTCTTAAAAATGCTCATAGGCGACGCACGGGAACGGAGAAGTAGACCAACACAAAAAGTAATTATGTGCCTTTTCGTCAAGCGATTGATTTATAAGTTAATAGCCTAGTGTAAGATATATAATTATTTTCGCCTTCTAACTCCCTGCCATCAGATACATGCGTCCGGGTAGATGGATGTACTAAGTCAAGATGGATTCACAAGATATGATAATATTAAAAGCTACTTTAACTTCCCTCAACACAGGGCGTAGGGATATAAGAATTAATGTTTAAAAGAGTGGTAGAAATGATTAGAGGAGTGTTTTGTGAAATATAAATTGCGTAGAACGAGAATGCTTAAATTTGCTAGGCGGTTCTGAGTGTAGAGTTATAATAAAATCAATTTGATTTCTTGCCTTTCAAATATGAAAGTGGAGAAATGTTGTATTAGTTGTGTGCGATGGTTGATAACGGAAGTGTAATTGCAAAAAAAGTTAAGGAGTTGAAGAGAGAGTATAAAAAGTAAAAATAG
>JABUQX010005357.1:0-12500 GCA_015478945.1 Trachelipus rathkii | reverse complement strand
AGTTTCAATATCGCTCCTCGTTAGACGGATCTGCTTAGTAGATGGTAGTTAAACCAAATCGGAATAGTACAAGCAATTAAACGTTCAAATAAGAAAATGATGGTTGTTCCGACAAAGAAGAAAATACATAAATTATTATTATTATTATTATTATTATTATTATTATTATTATTATTATTATTATTATTTTTATTATTATTATTATTATTATTATTATTATTATTATTATTATTATTATTATTATTATTATTATTATTATTATTATTATTATTATTATTATTGCAGTAATTTTTGTTTTTATAGGTCACTATTATTTTAATTAAACTGTACCAATGATAAGATATACTTTGTTAAAATGCAAAATAATTTTAATACCTTCCTTATCATTAAGTTATGGATATTTTTATAAACTTCACTTTAAAAAAATAATAATAATCAGCATCATTTCCAGCATAAACGATATTATCATTGTCACTATCATCATCATCATTTTTAACATTATCATTAAAATTATCATTATTACCATCATAATAATCACCATTATTAACATTATCATAACCACTAACACCACCACCATTATTATTATTATTATTATTATATTATTATTATTATTATTATTATTATTATTATTATTATTATTATTATTATATTATTATTATTATTATTATTATATTCGCATTCACCAATACGTTTAATTAACTTATATCATTCAAAAGAACTAAAAGTCTGGGTTTGGTTCAGTAAATATTGATCCCTGTCAATCGAATTTCAAATTCATCTTTGACGTGATTCGTTTCTTTACAAAAGTTTTATCTATAATTATTATGAATAGTAGAAAATTATAACAGTAAATTATAATTATAATTAAAAAATAATTATTATTAATAGAAAATTTTATTATTGGAGCTCAATGAATTGGTCAATCTTGATACGAATAATAAAAAGAATCTTTAATTTCACAAAAAAAAAAAAAAAAAAAAAAAAAAAAAAAAAAAAAAAAAAAAAAAAAAAAAAAAAAAAAAAAATTAAAATACTAAAACAAAAGTTCATTAAATTTTTACAATTCACAATTTTTTCAACAAGCTCAAAGCAAACGACGTAAAACTTTTTAATTTTTTTTATTTTTAAATATCATTAAAAATAAATACAAATCAAATTAAATGTACTTTAAATTAATGGGAAACATAGTAAAAGCTGAAAGAGAAATATATATAAAGCAAATTCAAGAGCATATATAAACTATATATCCCACACTCTATAAACATTCAAAATTGAACCATAATTTTAGGTTACATAAAACCTATTTTTGAATATTTCGGGTGTGTTGCATATAAGACCTATATTTATTCCACTCATATTTCCTATAGCTATATTTTCCATGGAAAATACAACCGGAGGTCAGACACTTCTAATTAATGGTGGAGAATCATAATATAGGAGAGTGAGATGATAGATTGGCAAAATTAATGGGTTTCCTAAAGGGAATAGAAAATTGAATGTACATTTGTATATATCCGATTGACAGATTCAAATAATATATTAAGATTATGAATGACATAGATAATAGAGTTACTTTGACAATTTAAATATCTATGTATGTCTGTATACTTGCATTTATGAATAATTCAGAAATCTATGTCTGTTTCACACATATTACTTTAAATTATATATATATATATATATATATATATTATATATATATAATATATATATATAATATATATATATATATATATAATATATATATAGAATATATCATATATATATTATATAATATATATATATATATAATATATAATATATACGGTATACCGGATATATATATATATATAATAGTAGTATATATACGGGTGATTATTATATATATATATATAGTATAAATATATATATATAATATATAATATTATATATATAGATATATATATAATATATATAATATCGATATATCACGATACTGTTTTCAAAACTAAAGATTTCCTCTTCAGACTTTTAAAAGAATAATAGATAAAAAAAACATTAAAGAAAAAAAGGCATTGTAAATGTATATGAATTATCTTTTTGCAGCAAAAAAAAAAAAAAAATTAATAATTAAAGAAAGAGAAACTCTATTTTTCTATCTTTAAAGATTAATTTTCCTTAGGCTGGAAGAGGGAAGCATTCAATATTGTGATAGAGCTTCATATTCATAATTATTTCAATGTTTAAAAAAATAATTTTGAAAAATAATATAATCTCTAGGTTTGAACTGTGCTGTTTTGCTCAATATATATATATATATATAATATATATATATATATAAATATAATATTATAATATATACTATTTATATATATATATATATATATATATATATATATATATATAATAATAATAGTAATTATATATAATATATATATGTACCGGACCTCGTACATTGTATAAAATTATAAAATAGGATTATATATGTAAAAGTCTACCCAAAATTCTGGTGCACAGCCTGTAAGAAAAAAGCTTAGTGTACAAAAATATCCTCGCTTGCCGAAATAACTGTTCTTTCTTTAATTTTTGTATAGTTGTTCAAGGCACCGAGGTGCCCCCGCTTTTGTTGTAACCAACGGCGGGCCTTGGAGATAAGCCAAGTGTAGTTAGAAAAGAGAAAATAGAACCCAGAGGGCCAGCAGTTTGCGCTCCTCATCGTGGATAAGAACTTGTAAAGGTTACAAAACCCATTTTAAAATAATAATGATATTTATAATGAAAATTTCTTTTTGAATAAATAGCTTAAAAACACTTAAATTGTGTCCTTGTAAAATAATCATTAGAAGTAATAATTTAAAGAAATAATATGAACTCACTTAGCACTATCCTTAAAATTATGCTATATCAAAGTGACTCTTCAATAGGCCAAATTAAATCATTTAGAGATCATTCTTTGTACATAGTTTTTGGTGGACCCCAGTACAGCTGAGACAAAAAAACCCCCCCTTTCTGAATTCGTAGTGGGGGGGGCGCAGTAAAAAAAAAAAAAAAAAATAAGAAAAAAAATCAAATGAATTGTCAAAAAAGTTGAAAAAGTGCCAATAAACAAATATAGTGCTAAGTGAAGTGACTCAAATACTGAAAAAAAAAAAAAAAAAAAAAAAAAAAAAAAATTAAATAAAGTCTTTAGTTGCCGCGTTGTGGTGCAATAGCTCTCTCATAAAACTTTTAATTACATTAAGAATTAGGCGTGAAAGGAATCCCGGTTTATTTTAAAATCGCTTAAAAGTAAGTCTCTTCCGTGAAAAGAGCTCAATTTCAAATAATATCACCGGCAAAAAAAAAAAAAAAAAAAAAAAAAAAAAAAAAAAAAAAAAAAAAAAGAGAAAAAAAAAAAAAAAAAAAAACATGCCCAACCAAAAAAAAAAGATCCCCCGGTTTAAAACCCCTGAGGGGGGGGGTAGGGGGAAAATCAAAAGTAACTACTACAACAAAAGCATCTGCAGTTTCCCCCTCTTCCCCCAAATCTCCCATTCGAAGAGAAGAAAATGCGAACTCGGATGAGGAAGGGAGTCAGGACCTTCATACCCCGCTACGAGCAAGATCTGTTACCCCCACAGTCTCCCCTCGTGGTGGGGGAACCAAAGAAACCACGTCTAACCTATTGCGCCATTCAAGTTAAGATTTGCGGAAATATGATGACGTGTAGGCTTCACACGACGATTACCGTTTTCAAACTTAATGGAGTGGATGATCCAAAAGAACGAGTGAGAATATTAGCATCCGTCCTTCCCCATGATATTGTAGCAACCATCAAATTTCCATTGGGGGGAGATTGCTTTCAAAAGTTAATTGCCTCGATAGAGGAAGCTTACGCGCCCAATCTGAGAAGTCAAATCAGTGAAATTTTCAAAAAAGGAAGAAAAAAAGAAGAACTTCCTTCAGTTTACTTAGCAAGAGTTCGTGATGTTATGGGAAGAATAGGATTCGATCTGCTTGCTGAAAACAGTGCTCCTTTTGTTCATGAATTGTTTATTAACGAGCTTCCATCTCGCATACAAGAAAGTTTAATGACTCTGGCAGACGATAGCAGTCTTGAAAAAATTACAAAAGTAGCAGATAACTTATATAAGAACTTTTATAGGAACGACTACGAAACCCCCATGAGCGAAAGGGGAGAGAATATTGGGGGCAGTAAATCATATTCAAGTAGAACCTTTCCTGATATACGAGAGAGAGGATCACATGAGGAGAGTCGAAATACAAACAACAACAACAATTCCCCAAGTTCAGAAGAGGCTAAAGTAAACAGAGAGTTCTTTCGAGAGATGAAAGGGCTTCTCAAGTCTCTCACCAAAGTCGCAGGACAGCTGAGTGAGGCTGCTGCCAAACCGACTCGAGCAGAAGAACAACCATCATTTCAAAATAGAAGAAATGCTCCTAGGGAACGTAAACAAGGCAACACTGTAAATGCTGAGTTGCTAGGAGAGTTATGTAAACCACACTCCAGATTTCTCCATAGAAGTTACACATGTCATTCGGAATTTTGTCCTATGTATTCTTTGGTATTCCCGCCAAATGGAGAAAGTCAGCAAGCCCATGAGTCACATCCCCAGAGAAGGCAGGGAAACGCATCAGATCCCCCCTCGAACAGGAGTTAGAGGGGGAGGTGAATATTTTAGATGAAAATTATCGTATTTTTAATTATGGGGATTTTGCTGAAGTAAATAATTTGCATACGTCTAATAGTAGGTTTAATAATTATAATAATAATAAATATAATAATAGGTATGTTTGGTATTCTAATGGGAATAATAATAATAATAATAATAATAATAATAATAATAATAATAATAATAATAATAATAATAATAATAATAATAATAATAATAATAATAATACTGTAGCTTTGAGTAATTTTAAGAGTAACGAGCAAGGTGCTCACTGGCATGTACAAGAAGGTCATCCTTCTTCCAATGAAGCTCTGAGTATTCCGACTATTGACAAGAGTATCGATGTGACCCATACGATACCCACGCTGGCTTATAGCGGCTCACAAAATATATTAATTACGGATGCTCCGACTGGAGAAAATCAGGTCATAAATAATTTGTCTGTATTAAATAATGTAAGAAATTATAAACTTTATACAATTGTTGATAAAATATCAAAAAGAGTCTTTATTATCGACTCAGGTAGTGAGATCAATTTACTCCCTATGGATGGAGACCAGAATGTATCGATTATTGGTCAAATTAAAGCAGCAAATGATACCGTAATTGACATATACTCGCGCGAAATTGTTACAATTGATTTTGGGTTAAAGAGAACTTATGATGTAGAATTTCTAACTACTAAATTACCCATTTGTATATTAGGAATGCCGTTTTTAAAAAAATTTTCGTTTAATATTAATTTTGAGACAGATGTGTTAACGGATACTCAGAGCAAAGAAGGTATAAATTTATGTAATAACACGATTTGTAGAGATAAGGCTTTTATTCATACTCTCTCTCAATTTTCTTCTTCTGTAGCTACTAATGAACTTTTTAGTGATATACCTATAGTTAATAATCTGGTAGTTGAATTTAAACATTTATTTATAAATGCATATTTACCGGAAAATTTTAAGGTTCGGGAAGAGCAGCTTAAAGCTTGGGATGATTTGTTCAGAGAATTTGGGGGAGGGGGGAACGCTGAGTCGAAACTTAAGAATGGAAATGGGGGGGATACTTGTGCTTTACGTGGGGGAGAGGAGACGAGCATTCCAACTGCTATCTTGAAGGAATTAGCTTCACTTTTTCCTTATAAAACTAATATAAGCGGAGTTCCAATAAAACTTAAACCTCGTCGTATTCCTCACAAATTATTCGAACAAACAAAGAGGGAGCTATTAAATTTAGTAAAAGCGAAAGTTTTAAAGAGGGCACCATCGCAATGGAGTTTCCCCATCAGCGTTTTAGAAAAAAATGGGGGAGGGGTACGAATCGTGTGTGATTTTAGAAAACTTAATTCCGTGGCGAAAAATGATGTATTTGCTATGCCGAATATAAATGATATATTTAGTGGGCTTCATGGGACAAAGGTATTAAGTAAGCTTGACGTCACGAACGCGTACTATTTACTGCCTTTGGCAGAAGCCGATCAACATTATTTTACTATTAGTACAATGATCGGCAATTTTTCTTTTAGACAATTACCGATGGGATTTAAAAATTCGAGTTCATGTTTCATGAGATTTTTAACTATATTACTTCAAGGCATTCCGGTGTACACTGTGTATTTAGACGATATGATAGGACCAAAATTTATCAGACCACGTGGTGGTACTTAAACAAGTATTGGAGAGATTAAATTATTTTAAAATTTGTTTAATAAAAAAATGGCGAATTTGGGGTAAAAAGGTTAATTATTTGGGTTTTGCCTTGACGGGAAGAAGGGCTTGCGGCCCATTATCTGAAAAAGTTAAGGAAATAATTAATGTTCCTCGCCCTTTAACCATAAAAGAAGTGCGTTCGTTTGTTGGCAGAATTTCATTTTACCGCCAAAATATACCGTGTTTTACAAATCTAACGTTGCCTTTGTATAATTATTTAAAGGGAAAAAATAGCTCTAATAAAAAAATCACTTGGTCTCCCGAGGCTGAGAAGTCTTTTGTAGATATAAAACAAGCGATTCGTCACGCCTCACGGCTCAGGTTTCCAGCAGTCGATGCGCCTCTCAAAGTGTACATTTATGCAAATAATAAAGCTTTTAATACGGTAATTATGTCTGACGATGAGAATGGGACTCCTTTTGCTTTTTATAGTGGGTCTTTTAATACAACAGAAAAAAGATATTTGCCAGTAAATAAGCTTTTATTGGGGTTAACGAAATTATTCAAGAAATATGGGGCAATTTTAGCGGGAAAGCATGTGCGGATCTGTACGTGCTCTCGTGCGTTTGTATATAAAATAAATCATGCTAATGATGTACAAAATTATAATGCTAGGGAATTGAGGGAACTTGCTATTTTGAGTACTTTTAATATCACGATGGAGTTAATTACCGAAAATCAAAATGCGTTATTAAAATATTTACTTGCGAATAATATTGCCCACGATGAGGATGAGGTAGGAGAAGATGCAGGTTCAAATAGTGTAGTCTGTGACTCCGCCCACCGATTCACGACGGCCAATGAGCAATCGGCTGAGAATACTATAGCGACTGACGTAGGTGCTATTAACTTGGTATTGAATGAAAACGCGCCGATAGATCTGTCGGTCAGAAATGAAGGCAGAAGTCGCACTGAAGCGGCCATATTGGAAATTGCAAAAATAAATTTAGTAACAACGTTTGATAAAAATGCAAAGATATTAGTCTCGCATTTCAAACGAGATTTGGACTTTGAAGAAATTAGACTACACCAACATTCTGATAAGTACCTGAGCGATCTGATGGCGAAGAAAGAGAAAACTACTTTGAAGTTAATAAAACAGAAATTCTTTTATGACGGAAAGGAGATAGAATTAATTGTCGATGTATCTTTAAACTATGCGCGCGTTTTTGTGCCTGAAAATAGTGTGCAGAAGGTAATCAGCGAATACCACAATAAAGGACACTTGGGTGTGAATAAAACCCTCCTGAGCATAAAAAATGAATTTGTGTTTCAGCACATGCATAAAAAAATAAAACAGTTTGTCCGCACGTGCTCAGCATGTCAAAAAAATAAAACAGTACCAGGTATAAGTCCTGATTACGGTGTTTTTAAAGAAGTCACGAAGAAGTTCCAAGCCGTTCATGTTGACATACTCAAGTTACCTAATGCAAGAGGATACAAATACCTACTTACCTTAATTGACCGCTACAGTAAGTACTTGTTCGCTGTGCCTCTTAAAGAAATAAATTCGGGAGAAATATTGAATGCATTCATTCACGAGCTCTTCCCGTTCTGTGGAATTCCTCAGGTAATTATTTCGGATTTAGGTGCGAATTTCACTAGTCGCTTGTTTGAGGAAGTCTGCAGGGCCGTGGGAATGGAGCACCGGACTACGTGTAGCTCAAACCCAAGATGTAATGGCCTCCTGGAGGTAAGTCATAGGAATTTGCTGGCTTGTCTGAGATGTATGTTGCAGGAACATGATTTAAGCCCCTCCGACTGGCCGAGCCTCTTACCTATGGTGTTGTTCACTCTGAGACTCGCGCCGATAACAAAGAACGGTCTCAGCCCCGCAAACTTGATGTTTGGCCAAAATATAGCAATACCTAGTGGATTAGTGGATCCTGCTTCGGAAACGGCCCCAATAGAATATAATGCATATGTTAAAAAGCTAGCCGCCCTTTTGGCGCAGCCGCTGGCGCCACACACCAATTATAAAAATCGACACGTCTTTGTGCCTAAAGGGTTACATGAGGCAAAATTTGTCGTGGTGCGGCAGACACAGTTTAATGTCGGCAAACTAGCTCCCCGCTATGTCGGCCCTTTTAAAGTTATAAAAGTTAATAAACAGAACGTACTTATCGAAAAAAATGGGAAACCTCATTTAGAAAATTTAAGGAACGTTCGCATATATTATAACTTAGTAGATTTAGAAAGAGAAAATAACACTTAAAAAAAAAAAAAAAAAAAAAAAAAAATGAATAAATAAAATAAAATACTAATCCGTTTTCTTTCAGATGGTAAAAACGCCTAAAGTAAAGGTGTTACATAAAAATGATTAAAAAGAGTTGCCTCCAGTAGGAGTGCTATTATTTTAGTAGAAAATTATTGTTTTACTCTCTAACTTTCGTAGTCACTGTCTCCTCTATCCTAAACTTTTTTAAAAAAATTGTCAGAAGGGGGTGTTACAGGCAACTTTTAAGATAACCATTATGTACCGGACTCGTTACATTGTATAAAATTTATAAAGGATATATGTAAGTGCTACCCAGATTTCTGGTGCACAGCTGTAAGAAAAGCTTGTACAAAAAAGTCCTGTTGCCGAAATAACTGTTTCTTTCTTTATTTTTGTATAGTGTCAAGGTCACCGAGGTGCCGCTGTAACCAACGGCGTGCCTTGGGAGATAAGCCAGTTAGAAAATAGAACCCAGAGAGCTAACAGCTTTGCACTCTCTCGGGATAAGAACTTGTAAGGTTATCAAAGACCCATTTAAATAATAATTGATATTGTAGTAATAAATATTTCTTTTTGAATAATAGTTAAAACACTTAAATTGTGTCCTTGTAAAATAATCATTAGAAGTAATAATAAAGAAATAACTAAAGAATCGTTTCGCTATTCCAAAGCTATTTTATTATTTGCTATATTATCAAAGTGATCTCTTCAATAGGGCCAATTAATCATTATAGAGATAATCATATCTTTATATTATAGTATATAATATATATATATATATATAATATATATATATATATATATATATATATAGTATATATATATATATATATATATATAGTTCGCCTTTCCCTTTGGCGTTCATATCCACACTCCTCTTCCAGACAACACCCCTGTGTATGGGGGAGAAAGAATTGCTCACAGCGTATGTTCTCCGTGTCGTAGAAGGTAACTAAAGAAACAATGGTAGTTGGGTTGGCTACCCCCTACCACTTACCTCTTGCCAGTAATGCTTATGCATGCATCGGAGAAGGTCGTGATCGCTGTAAGAGGCCTTCTATCTTACGGTGAAAATGTGTGAACCGTATGGGTACATGGAATGTCAGAGGAATAAATGATGAGGAGAAGAAGAAAGAGGTGACGGATGTATTTAGAATGGGTAAATTTGATTTTCTAGCTGTGCTGAAAAAAAATGAAGGGAAACGGTAAAGATAGGTCGTGTGGTGTGAAGTGTGTTTGAACTGATGTGGAAAGGAATGAAATGGGGAGAGAAGAAATTGCGATTCTGACGAGTGACCTGTGGCACAGAGCTATGGTGGATTATGTTTGTGTGAGTACTAGAATTTTAATGGTTAAATTCAAGTTTGAAAAGGTCAAGGTATGTTTGATTGTGACATATGGTCCATCTGAAGGTGATGTTGAGAGAAAAGTGCGATTTTCTGAGATAATCTGAATGATGTTTTGGATGGGGTGAGTAAGAGCTTCAGATTGATTGTGTTAGGTGACCTAAATGGTTGGATAGGTGCTCAAAAAAGGGATGGTATAACAGGTGGCTTTGGGATGTTGGGAGAAAATGAGAATGGTATGAAGGTGATTGATATCTGAGAGGAGAGAGGGATATGTGTGCGAAATAGTTTCTTTAAACATAAGATTATTCAAAAGTATACTAGAGTTTGCGTAGGTAGAGATGGTATCGAAGTGAAAAATATGATTGATTTTGTGTTGATGATGAAGATGTCAAATCAGTAAGGGGTTTAGAGATGGGATTATCAATTCATTATGTTGTTTTATGTAAGATTACGTTAGTGGGGGCTTGAATGGAGAAAAAGGTGATAAGGATGGATTGGGAAGAATTAAGAGTGAGAAGTTAAGTGAACAAGGTAAAAAAGATATATATTTAAGAGCGCTTGCAAATAAATCAGTTAAATGTGAACAAGTTGAAATTGAACAAATCTGGACGCAAATAAAGGAAGTGTTTGTTAGTAGTGCAAGAAAAGTATATGGATGTGTTAAAGTAGGAAGTAAGAATGTTAACAGTGAGTGGTGGAATGAAGAGGTGATGCAAGAGGTTAAAAGTACAAAAGAAGCGTGATTGAATGTACTAAAAGCCAATGATGAGGTTTCAAAAGAAAGATGTTGGGAATTATATAAGGAGGAAAAAGGAAGACTAAAAGATGCATAAGTATGAGGAAAATGAGGTAAATGAACAGTTTGGAAGGGGGATGAATGGGGATTTACAAGGAAATAGGAAGCTTTTCTGAAAGGAAGCGCGAAAGGTAAAGAATGAGAATAAGGGGAATTTGTTTAGAATAATGAAAAGGGATGGTGCTTTCGCTGATAAAATGGATGTGAGGAGAGTGTGGAGCAAACACTTTGAAAATCTGCATAACATAGGCAGTTATGAAGAGGTGATAGTGAATGAGTGTGGGTTTGATGGTGCAGGAAGGAATAGGTATTTCGGGGATGAGGTAATAAGTAAAGAAGAGTGAGAAAAGGGGTATAGCTGAGAAAGTTGAAGAAGGTAAATCTGAAGACAAGATGGAAATTAATGGCTTGGAAACGATCAAGAACAGAGGCAAGATGGTGATTGAATGGATTTGGAAGTTGTGTAATAAAGCGTTTATGGAGAGTATCATTCCGTAATGAGTGTGGGTTTGATGGTGCAGGAAGGAATAGGTATTTCGGGGATGAGGTAATAAGTAAAGAAGAGTGAGAAAGGGTATAGTGAGAAAGTTGAAGAATGGTAAATCTGAAGACATAGATGGAATTAATGGTGAAACGATCAAGAACAGAGGCAAGATGGTGATTGAATGGATTTGGAAGTTGTGTAATAAAGCGTTTATGGAGAGTATCATTCCGAGGGACTGGAAGAGAGCAGTAATAGTACCCTTATATAAGGATAAAGGGAACTGTAGGAATTATAGGGAAATTAGTTTATTGAGTGTTGTAGGAAGATATATGCTGGCATTTTGGTCGAAAGATTACGTCGAGTGACTGAGGGACTGATTGGTGAAGAACAAGGTGTATATGGAAGTGGTAGAGGATGTGTGGATCAAATTTTATATTGAAACAAATGATTGAGAAAATGAGAGAGAAAAAGAATAATTTGTATTTAGGTTTTATGGATTTGCAACTGGCGTATGATAGGATTAATAGTGAAGCTCTATGGCAGGTGTTAGTGATATTTGGGGTTGGTAGTAGACTTCTGAATGGAATAAAAAGTATGTATGATAATAGCGAAGCGTGTGTAAGAATAAATGGAGTTGAAAGTGATTGGTTTAACATTAATTAAGTTAGGCAGGGATCTGCTATGGCTTCTTGGTTTATCAATTTGTATATGGATGGGGTTATAAAAAAAATTAGAAGTAGGGGTGGCAAGAGAAGGTGTTAGAATGAAGGAGAATGTAAGGATGTGAAGGGTGTCCTACTTATTATATGCGGATGATTTGGTTTTGTGTGGCGAATCTGAAAGAGTTTGAGAGGGTTGGTAGAGGGGTTTGGCAGGGTGTGTAAAAGGAGGGGTTTGATAGTAAATGCAGATAAGAGTAAGATTATAGTAGTGAGTGAGGGGAGTCCGCGGTGTGAAGTTATGTTAGATGGTGAACTACTGAAACAAGTGTCTAAGTTTAAATATTTAAGAAATATGTTGGATGAAAAGGGAACAGATGATGCAGAGTGTAGTAGGAAAGTTGTGAATGGTAGGAAGGAGGATAGTGCAATTAAATCGTTGGTGGATGTAAAGGGACTAAGTCTTGAGTTCGTTATGGTTTTGCATGAGGGTTTGTTGTTACCTGTGTTAATGTATAGTAGTGAAACTATAGTCTGGAATAAGAAGTAGCTATAGATCTAAAGTACAATGTGTTCAAATGGACAATCTTAGGGGTGTGTTAGGTGCGAGAAGAATTGATTAAAATTGAAGAATGGAACGCAATACGGGAGATCTCTCTT
>JABUQX010005356.1:12500-33447 GCA_015478945.1 Trachelipus rathkii | reverse complement strand
ATGTTATAATGTGAAGTGTTTATTATCATTAATACTGTTAGTTTTAGTTTATTATTATTATATTTATTTTATTATTATTACTTATTATTATTTATATTATTATTATTATTATTATCATTATTATTATTATATATTATTATTATCCGGTAGTATGTAGTATAATTAATTTGTGATAGAAATAGCATTATATAATAATATTAAAATATATTAATATAATATAAATATTATAGTATTTTTATTTTACTTTTGCTGTAATATAATATCATATAATAATATCAACCTAAGTATTATTATTATTATTATTATTATTATTATTATTATTATTATTATTATTATTTATGTATTAAAATATATTATATTATTATTATTATTATTATTATTATTATTATTATTAATTATTATTATTATTATTATTATTATTATTACTTGGCTTCAATTATCATAAATTATTATTTAATTTACTTAAGTATTATTATTATTATTATTATTATTATTATTATTATTATTATTATTATTATTATTATTATTATTATTATTATTATTATTATTATTATTATTATTATTATTACACTAGGGAACAATTTTTTTGGATTTGTATATAAAATGAATTTCTTATGTATTCTGTTGTGCTGAATTGAAAAATCGTATTGAGTTTTGTCTGCAGGTCCTGTTTTGACACTATTCACATGTTAACATGGAAAAAAAGTGCAAAAAAAAAAAAAAGAGAACAAAATAGATTTTTCCATGTGAACAGAAACAAACGGTTTTGTATACCAGAAAATATAAATAAAATATGTTTAACTTGCTAAAATATACAAGCTGTGAAAATTTCATTTCGATAAAACAAATAATAAAAAAGATTTAGCGGTTTTTCATTTATGAAATGGTAAAACAATTTTTTTTGTTGTATTTTTCTAGTTTTCATGAGAATGGCGGAAAACGACCTTTTAGACAAACACCAATATAATTATTGGATTAAATTATAATTATATTAATAAATTATAATTATTGAAACCCCCCCTCCGGTAAAAAACAAGTCTTATATACAATATAACAACAAAAAATTGCTCACCAGTTTTATTATTATTTTTATTAATATAATTATTAATATTATTAATATTATCATTATAAAGGTGAACAAATTTTTATTAACTTTTATATAACACTTGTTTCTTATGTA
Organism: Trachelipus rathkii; assembly: GCA_015478945.1. Classification (NCBI taxonomy): domain Eukaryota; kingdom Metazoa; phylum Arthropoda; class Malacostraca; order Isopoda; family Trachelipodidae; genus Trachelipus; species Trachelipus rathkii. Next base: position 32,267 of record JABUQX010005356.1, on the reverse strand, counting down.
TTTTTTTGGCGATTGGTGTTTGTCTATAAGGCATAGTTTTACCACCATTCACATGAAACCTAAAAAAATTATATTTTTTTTGGTAATATTTTTTAAAAAATCAATCTATTTTTTGATATTCCTATGAAACAACTCTGCCACATTTTGTTAATAAAAATTGTCAAAATTTTGATATTTGTATAAGCAACGTTGTTTTCATATATTATTTCCTTTTACGTTCGAAAAATCAGTAAGGTTATGATAAGTTTTGTTAAGCAGACACATATTTAATGTGTATTATTATCAAAACTTATCATAAGCTAAACTTAATGGGTTCGAAACTTAATTTAAACATAAGAATCGATAGATCGATTAAATTTATATATGACAGTGGTTTTGCAGTGCTATTTTAGTACTCTCACATGGGGACGAAAGATATATATATATATATATATATATATATATATATATATATATATATATAATATATATATATATATATATATATATATATATATATATATATATATATATATATATATATATATATAAGATTATTGGTAAAAAAATATCGATATTACGTCAGAATCCGCTATCCTCGACTATTACCAATTTTTATTACCGTTTCATATATGTAAAACCGTTATATGTTTTTAATCATTCGTTCTCTCAATATGAAATCTTCCATACATATTTAGGCAAGATAAACATATTTTAATTAGATTATCTGGTCGAATACCAAATCGTTTTGTGTCTGTTCATGGGAGAAATCTTTTTTTTTGCGATTTTTTCCATGTTTACATTTGAATAGTGTCAAAACTAGATATGACAGACAAAAACAAATACGATTTTTGAATTCAGCACAGCAAAATACATAATAAACAAGTATCGGATCATAGACAACAAAAAAGGGTGAACTTCGTTCCCTAGTGTTGTTATTATTATTATTATTATTATTATTATTATTATTATTATTATTATTATTATTATTATTAGTATTGTTATTTATTATTATTTACTAGTATTATATAATCGTTAACTAGTGTTATTATTATTATTATTATTATTATTATTATTATTATTATTATTATTATTATTATTATTATTATTATTATTATTATTATTATTATTATTATTATTATTATTATTATTTACTAATTTAGAAAAATATTTTGCGTATTTTTTAGAGTTTTGCCTGCCAGAATACCCACAAGTAGAGGTGTAAGAGCTGCACCGCCTGTACCACCAACTCCAGCGTGTCCTAGGGTATGCATGCATATTTGTATTAGTAGTAGTAGTAGTAGTAATAGTAGTAGTAGTAGTAGTAGTTATTATAACTTATTGATGCTGCAAATTCCTCATTTTCATTTGTGTGACATCCGCAAAATTTAAAAATCCACGTCTGCATTTGGACTTCCAAAGATTCGCACCTGGTTCCGTGCGAAACAAGTGGGGATGTGAGAGCTGAATCACAATAAGATACGTGCCAGATTCGCTAAATTTGGTGGATCTCAAATGGAAATGGAATCAGATAAGACCAAGATTCGGTAAATTTTGGTAAAGAGTAATAGGAATCGGAATAGCAGTTTGGTTATAAAGCTTTCTCGGAATAGAATCAGAATTTATTGGAAAGTTGCATGCTAATAAATAGTTGGAATCGTTCCAGGAATCGGAATTGCATAATTTTTAATAATTCTAATAAGAATCGGAAAGCCAAAATAGTTGGAATTGGAATGGAAACTAGAGTGGGATTATTTTATAACCTATTCTGCCCTCGGATTTTCCAAGTAGCCACTTTCTTGGTTTCACTGCAAAAATCCAAGTTTTTAACCGTCTGGCGTGAAGGAAATGGTGTTGAACAAAGTTGTTCAACTGTTTTTAAAGAAAACTAAAACGATAACAGTTGACTAAACATGAAGACTCAAATAAAAAAAAGAGTTTGAGAACCAAAACTAAAGTTCAAGAATTAAAAAACGGTCTCTAGTAACCCTTTTCTTGGCATCAATCTGTGAATATAAACAAGAGCCTGAAGACAAAATTAATGTCGATAAAATATTTGATTTGCTTTCTAATGGAAAAAATAATGACTAATGGTCTTAAATGATAAAAGATAAATGATAAAAAATATCCAAAATTCTAGCGGATTATCAGATTCTAATATTTACAATATTACTAGGATAGCGTCATTGCCTATCACACATGACTGAGGAATGACGAGATTTATACGTGGGGTTTGCCAGTTTGTATAGCTCTGCATAGGAATAAAAAACTTTCAACACATATGGAGGTTCTTTGCTTCTTTCATCTAAATGAGACATGCCCACTTCTTCGCTCGAAGATCTTAATTCGTTTTAATTAAATTTAAATATTTTACAGACGATGTTCAAAACACCGTTATTTTTAAGAGGAGTTCAATTTATGGAGAAGCTTTAAATCGTTTGCTTCGAATAAGTGTGAATCGTGAACTAAACGCAATACCCCTTTGTGAATAACCTAATACGAAAAAAAGCATAAATTTAAGAAGCATATGCACATATTTTACTGTACTAACCAATTTTTATTATAATTAATATTGAACTTATTTTCCTTTTAGGGAATGGCTTTTAACATCAGAAGAATGTGTGTGCCATCTACATCAGCTCAAAATTCCCTCATAGCGCTTAACTTAGGATACGTAAGAAATATAAATCTACTGCAGGTGTCGTCCAAACTAGCACTGCGAATCCTTTTGTACTCTTCGCACAAACCGACTCGGAGTGGATCGGGCGAGCTTCAAACAGGCAACTCGTTGAAAGTTTGCTACATATCTAAACCACACATAAATGCTCAGGATGTCTCCATTCTCGTTCGAGCCTTTCTAAATGCATAAATTTGCTGTTTAAGATATCCACATCAAAAAAAGTATTGGTTACTTTAGTCATACATTTTTTTTTTTACATAAACTTATAGTTGGAAAATTTTTATATCTTTAATTAAAATTTTGTTTTTTTTTTTTTTTTTTTTTTTTTTTTTTTTTTGGAAAATAAGAAAAGTATCAAAATCCTGCTGAAAATTTGGGAGCCGCATTGAAATGTGTTTTCAATTAAAATGCAGTAGGTTAATAATAGTCTTTACTATGAAAACGTAATCTAGAAAATTCAGCAAAAAAAATTTCCTAATCTCTAGTTGAGTAATGCTAATCTGCGAGCGAGAGATAGAGGATATGCCTAGGGTATATTATTACTTGTCTAGATATTTATAAAGATAATTCATTAATAAAAATTAAGAGTTTCGATTTTACGAGAGAAAGCCACGCCTTGATTTTCTTAAGTCGAATGTAAGCAACTTTGTGACTCTGGTTAATAACAAATCCAAATTATCGTCATCGTCGTTTAATTGGATCGCTTTCGCTCTTTATGGCGTGTCCAAACACATTATGATCAAACAATTTATATAAAAAATATATTATAACTATATATTATTTGCTCAATACCTTTCAGCAAATATTATGCTTATATATAATTTATCATTAATACAAAATAAACTTGTGTTAAAACTATATACATCAAGTGACAGTTAGATCGGGCAATTCACCAGGGCAGTGACTTAGGATTTCTGAAATCCAACCGAATTCCATTGGTGCTGTAAATGTTCCGATACCGAATCCGAAATACCACACCTTCCGATTCGATTACCGATATTACGAAAAATCCGTGTGTGTGATAAATCTCCGATATGTATTTCTTAGTAAACTACATTTAAACCTTTCTAATTTATTGGTTCTCGGATTCGAGATCCTTCTCCAAGGATATTTTAACTAAAATAAATACAACCCAACCAAAATATGAACCGAAAATCTATCAGAATTTATGTAGATTAATATAAATAATAATTTGTGTTTATTTACAATTTTAATTTATTTACTCATGCCAATCACTAGTATATAATCATAGCCATTATACTTTATTATTATCCATTTAAGCAGTATATACTTTACTATTCAAGCTATACACTATAAAGCTATAAAATTGATATTAACATTCATTAAGTGTCCTTTTGATTTTAGGCATTTTGTCCGATTCACCTCTGCATCAATTATTACACTATTTCATAATAACATATTATTATCAATTATACTTTAAAAAATTAAATAATTACGTATTCTTTTAATCATATTGCTCTTACTAAATTATTCAGTTTCCCAAATGTGTCACTCAGGATGTATATTCCATTCTGCTATGGCCGTTATTTGAGATAGTTCAATAAAAATAGAAATCGGATATTACATTACTTATTGGCTCTTAACAGCAACCTACCTGTGATTTAGGCCCAAATGGGATGCAATTTATTTTAATCTCTAAGCTATTTTCGCTTTTTTTTTTATATATATTTATTTTGAGATAAAGTATAGGTAAATAATAAAATTAGAACTCGATTCTTAACCGGATTAGTGAAATTTAGCTTCAAATTTGGATGCACTCTATAATTGTAAAATAATTTTGCGAATCCGAATTACCGTTGTGTGTTGAAATAATGTTCAAAATCTCACGAACAGCTTCCGATATAGGTGCCGGATGATATAATCGCTCAGATATATGACGAATCCGACCTCCGTGATTCGCGAGCTCGAATCCGGTAATTCGCACGCGATTCCTACTATTATACAAAATGAGCATATTATATTTGTTTTACTTTTTTGACGCTAAATTTTGAGCTAACCTAAAATGAACGATGAGGTAAAGGCCTGAAAATATTATACATTAAGCAATTGAATTAAATATATAGTTATATATTAATATGTATATAAAATATATATATATAATATATATAATATGTAATATATAGTATATTATATAATATATATATAATTTATAATATATATTGAATACTATATATTATTATATATATATCTATATAACTATATACTAAGTATATATATATTTATATATAGATAGTATATATTATATATATAAATATATTATAATTATAATATAACTTAATTATATTTATATTATATATTATATACTATATTTATATAAATATGTCATCATACTATATAATATAATATTATAAGAATATAATAATTATATTAATATATATTATATATATATATATATAGTATATACTATACTAATATAGTATTATATATATATACTTAATTATATATATATATATATTTATCTATACGTATTATATATTATTATAATTATATTATATTATATAATATTATATATTATTAATATTATAATATGGTTTGGATAAAAAAAGCATGGATGTTTTATAAAAAAAAAAAAACAAAAACCATCTTAGCTCTTATTAATATAAACCAATGATATCCATTTGATTTTTTTTGGGTTTTTTTCTTGGTCTTTTATTTGATGGCTATTTGATGGTTCTAATTTGGCTTTTACTTGGTCTTAATTGTTTAAAAAAAATAGATTTTATTTTAAAGGCAAAAATCACTCATGGAAACTGTTATACACATGATGTGGTAACCAACATACCTTATATTATTATTCACTTAGTAATTAAAATATTCCTCTATAGTATTCCTACATTTAATAATAAATTTGAATCGGAACCAACTGTAATATCAATATTAAAAATGATTATTAATTTTTAGTTTTATTACTACTACATAAAGTAATAATAAAAATATAGAGGAGTTATAAATTAAAAAATTATATAATCTACCTTAATGTTTCACAGAAATGCTATAACACTTTTATTTAATTTCATCAAAACAAAATAAAAAAAAATAATGATGCACTTAAATAAAAAGTTTATTTCAAATTAACTATCTATAATGATATGACCATGAATTTTCTCAAACAAAGCTGTTTTATTCCAAAAGCCAATGATATAATATAACTATAATATATATATTATATATATAGTATATAATAGTATATATATAATTATATATATATTAAATATCATATATATATATATAATATATTATATATTATTACTAATATTACTATTATATAGTAAATATAGTAATTATTATTATTTTATATTAACTTAAAGTATAATATATATAATATAATATATATTAATATTATAGTAAGTATTATATATTAATATTAATATAATATATAGCATATATAGTAAATTGGGGAATAGATTATTATATATAATATATATATATGTTATATGTAATTATATATAACTAGTATAATAATAATATATTATATAAATATCTATAATATATTATATGAATAAATATTTTTCCTAATAGTAACTATATTATATACATATATTAATATAACTATATATATATTCATAAATATATATATATATATATATATATAATAGTATACTTAATATAGAGAAGATGAGAGAGATGAAGATTGAGATAAGTAGAGAGGAGAGAGAGAGAAGAGAGATTCAATTAATTAAACAAGTTCGAAACTTGAGAAAATTATCATTAATAAATTTATATACAAAAAACTCCCATTTCCCTTAGCTTTTAACGCTTTCCAAACCTTATTTCTAATGCTTGTCTTGTGCCACAAGTTCACAAAAGTTAAAAATTAATCACCATTTCAACATTAGCAGTTTGATGCAAAAGTTGCTACGTACGAATATTAGCTATTATATTTTATATAGACCTCTCTACATGCAATTTTACTCTATGAGAGAATCTGTACTCTATATGAATTAAGAGTATCATGACTGACAACAGGAGAACTCATCAAATAGTTAACTTTTATGAAATGGAGGAGTAATTGCTTATATTAATTTATATTCATAATAATTCTATTGCTGCTTTGAAATTAAATCTACATTTACTCACTTTGGAAAGTACTATTAGGATGGTCTTATATTCTGGGTTATAAAACTATATGCCTAAATAAGTGAAGCTTTCTGTTACATATGCCGCTGATGATATACCTCCTTTTTAGCTTTTGTTTTTTAAAAATGCTGTCATGTTGATCGTGAGTCAGTGAGGTATTTAAGCTTTCTAACGAGCTCCCAAATATTCAATTCATAGAATTTTAACAAATATAAACATCTCACTTAGTTTACAGTTGTCCTCTAGCTTGGTTGATGCTGTGGTCACACACTCCACACTAATGAGTTTTATTATACATCTTTGAAATGTGGCATTGATGGTAGAAATGAAATCCTCAAGAGCTCCAAACAAGAATCATGTTTAAACATGTTATAATTTCAATAATATATATACTATATGTAATTATATTATTACTCATATATATTAATATTAATATTATTATAATTATATTATTAATTATAAACCATATAATATATAATATTACATATATTATTATATATATATAGATAGTATATTATATAAATAAATTTTAATATTATATATATTATAATATTATTAATATTAGTATAATTAGTTACTAATATTAATAATATATATTATTAACTAGTATATATATATATATATATTATTAATAGATCATTCTCACAATAATATAAAATCACAGAAAACATTATTTTATATTTTTATTGCCTTTTCAGTTTACCTCTTCGATGAAAATTGAGAAATGACCATATTCAAAAAATGCAAAGAAACCATTAATAAATACCTTTTTTAATCGCAAATATTTATGCACTTGAGGTATTTTTATGGTTTATATCACATTGCGTTCTGTATGTGGATTTATAAACACCATTGGTTTAAACCAATTGTATTAACAAATGGATTTAAACCATCTCCCACCTTACTAATATGTATATATATATATCTATATATTAGTATTATTACTATATATATATATATATTATATGATATATAATATATATATATATATTATATATATTATTCATCACAGAAATTAAAATTTATATAATTTACTAATTCAATTTTATAAATTTAATATAGTTAGCATTATTCACTTAAGATTTAAAAGATAATTACATTACGCATAATTTATTATCTTTTATTTAACTTCTTAAATAAATTATATCCAAATGATAATAATAGTGTGAATAAAGTTTTATAACTTTATGCGTTAGTGAGGGAAATGTATCGATCAACGTCTTAAAAATATAATATAGTTTACATTTTCTGACTAGTATATAATAAGTAGCTTATAAAAAATATATTTATTAATTTATTATTGATATATAGATTTCTATTATTATTATATTTATTCATTATATTCATTGTAATTATCTTATTTAATTCATTGATTTAATAGTATTATAATTTAATTATATATATATTATATACTATAGGAAATTTTTAGCTAGTTCCTTTTAGCTTTTATTTCCCTCTATGATATATTTAGCTTAATTTTATTATTTATTAAATTATTATATATTATATGTATATATTTAATTACTTACTAGGTTCATAATACTATTAATTATGCATAATTATTAAAATAGTTAGTTTTTAGCTATTCTTCTAGCTTTTATTTGTTTATTGTTCTAATTAAATTGATAAACTCATTTTTTCGATTCCCAAGTTTATTCATGTGATCCAAAATAATTTTCACCTTAACTAACCATGAAGCAAAATGGGTTTCACTTATTTAGCTTTTATTTCCCTCTAGGATATATTTAGCTTAATTTTATTATTTATTAAATCCCTATTATTCATTATCCACCTACCCTGCAACTATTTTTTTCATTGCAGTTTATATCGCTACAATATCATTTATCAAGATTATCCCTATTATTCATTATCCACCTACCCTGCACTATTTTTTTTATCGTACACTTTAGTTCTAACTATTGAATTCACCAATTTTTGGGACAATAGCAAGAAATAAATTAAAGGTCTCTAGATTCTATAAATATCCTATCTATATAATGAATGATATGATAGAGTGACGGCCATGAGTGGGAAAATACGAAAAGAAATTCTAAGCAGTTTTGACTATCTTTAAATTTAGAGGCAGGCAAACTTTAATGAAGTCAATTGTCAGGCCATACAAAAATTGAATGAATCCATGTGTGATGCACAAAAGGAAAAATAATTCTTTAATATGTGGCAAGGATGAAATTTTACATTGTATTTTTACATTGTAGTGTAAAGATAGAAATCTTTACATGCAATGGGATTTTTGGGATGGAAGTGAGGCTTTCCTTAGAAAAATGAAACGTTCGAAAATCCAAATCGGTTTTGGCCGCCATTACAGCGACAGCAGAAAGACAATTCTCCAATGTTTACTAGAACTAAGGACATATTTTAAAAATTCTATGTGAAAATAACGAACGGTTGAATTACCTTGCCTTGTTTAACATTCACAGAGATGTTAATGTCTTTAGTGAGGAGTTAGTCTATTAAATATGAATTTAAGCAGAAATAATTTAAACATCAATACACATCTCTTGTAAATGTCTAGTTTCTTTTTAGCCTACCATATTATGGTACCCTATCTACCTATAGGCCTATATTTGTAAAAATTAATAAACAACGTTATTTAAAAAAAAAACAAGCCACGTCGTTACCCTCCGCCAGAACGCAAGCGTTCAGCCGTGCCTATGGGCGAGCAGAGCTCGCCAAATTTGTTTTTTACGTTGTTATTTAATAACCGCACAAAATATTAATAGTATATAGATATAAATAATAATAGTTTAAATTTTATTATAAATTGTTTATTTAGTTATGAAGCTCAAAATTAATTATTATATATATTTCTTCCTTATTGATGTTTACTTTTTTTTTTATTCACCGAGCAAAAGAGCAAAAATGTGTGAGAAAAAATGGCAAATTTAATATTAATAGTATATAGATGAATTAAATTATGTTAGCAGCGCGTGATTTTGGTCTTCCGCTATTACTCATGTTTTCTTCTTTTTGGCGGTTCCTGCCCTTTTCCTTCTATTGCTCCAGTTAATCTTACTCAAGCTAAGGCAATAACATAAACAGCAAAAAGCAACGCGATATTTCCCTAATATTTAATGGATAGTGGCTAAAGCGTTATTAGCTGGAAAAGTTTCAATCTTAGATCAAGAGTAAAGATGGGAGAAGTACATGTCTTATGCTCTCGATATAAGGTCTTTTTTGCAACTAAAAACCCATATTAGTATATGATGCTTGTTTCTCGGTTTTATACTTATTCCTGAACTTCTCTCTCCCTGATAGTTAGTGGGTAACTATAATCGATAACACTCAAAAAATATTCAATCTGAAGTCTTAGTGTTGGTTCTGCAGATTTTTTTTTTTTTATGCGAGTAATTGGATTTATATCAAATTACATAAATTCATAGAAAGAAGGGAAAGATATAGTTAACTGAAAACAAAATAGTTTTGTCGGCCATCTTTGTTGGTCCATCAGTTTCAGATGTGCTTCCTCAGAACGAAGCTCTGATATTAAAAGCTCATGGAATTGTGTCGTTTTGTGAGAACTTGATTGACTTTAAGATGATAATACTTATCGGAGAGATTATCTTGGGTGGTCGGAGTTCAGATAGTTCATTTTGCAGTTTCGAGAATCCTCCTTGTGGTTATTGTCAGTAATTTGAGGAGGTTAAATTTGAGTCTCAGGTGGAGCATTGAGCAGAATTATGCGACTTTGAACATAAAGTACAATTCCTTCTAGTTAGAAGTTATTTGAGCCTTTACTGCGTAACATCCTCTGAATATTCATATTTTGATTATGAATCTATTTCATTTTAGCGAGTGAGAGGTAGATATACAAATTAAGTTACCGGAAATCATAATTACTAAGTTTTAATTTAATAGAGGATTTCCCTTATAATCTGTGGTTTCTCAAAAGGCTTTTATCAAGCGATGCGCTTACGACAGGGTTGAGCAGGCTTGCTTCTCTTTTGTATGGGTTGCAGGTGGAGAGTTATGTGAGAGGCTTAGTCTTCTGGCTGTTAAATGCTGAGATGATAAGAGGTTGGATCTTTAACGCAGATCGGGTGGATTGAGTGATTTATTGAACGAGTTAGTTGAGTTTGTTTGAGAGGAGAAAATGTGTTTTGGATATATTGATTTGGTAATGGTGCATTATTGCGCGGAGGGTTTTTGTGCGAGCTTCGAACAATTAGAAATTTATTTAAGAATTTAGGTATAGTATATAGCTGAGATGTTATAATTTTGTTTAAATAGATACATATCTATTTTTAGATCTATTTCAATTTTAGATATTCTGTTCAAAATTTTGTCATTAAATTAGCTTCTATATTAGAGGAATTATTTTAAAAACTTGTAAAAGAAACTAATTTATAATTTTTTTTTTGTTTTTATATAAAATATATTTCAGGAGAGAAGAATAAGCTTGTTGTGATGTTAAATAGAGGTATTAACTGTAAATTGTTTCATTGTGTTCTGTTCTTATCTCGTTTTTCTGTATTTTATGAGGTATTATTTTACGTAAATTTAGGAATGATAAATGATTATTCTTTCTTCTGTTGGATTTCTTAATACGTTATTTCTTAGGTATTTAGATTTTATTTATGTTTTTAGTCTTTTGGTATAATTTCTGGGTTAATGGTGAGATGAGTTTTAACAATCATTTCAATTTTTCCTTATCTATGGTGATGTTTTTAATAATTTTTGTAACCTGCATACAAAAAAAATATTATATATTTTATTTGTAAATGGAAAAGGAACTATAACTAGAGGTCGGAGCCGGAGCCGGAAGCCGTGAAGCCGGATGCCGAACTTAGATCTTAAATGCCGGAGCTCCGAGCCGGAGTCGGAGCCGAGCAATTTCAAAATAATAGTTGAGGCGGAGCCTGGAGTCAGAGTCGGGTAATTTAAATTGCTGGAGGCGGAGCCCCGAAGTCGGAGCCGGTAATTTTAAAAATGATGAGCCGGAAGCGGAGTCGGAGCCGGACAATACTAAATTTGCCGGCTGCCGCAGCCCTGTTTTTAATCCACAATCAATTTGTTTTTTTTAAACTATTTAAAAGTTTTTCGAATTCTAAATAGCGATTGTTGTTTAATTTAAAATGATCAATTTTACTGGTGTCGGGGGTTCTGATGTCAATATAAAGTTGATGAAGACGTGTTTATTTTGTCCTTTTGTAATAATATGGTTTTAATGTTTTTATAATGTTAGGTGTCTTACATTCTTAAGAGAATAGGAGTCTATTACTTGAGGATGTCTTATGGCTATTTATTAACCCTTCGTGGGTGGAGTAGGACTTGGTATGCATTAATAATATTTCTTTTCTGCTTCGAAAAGGCACGCATCATCTATTCGAGCACATGAATCCTACACATATATTATTTCTATGGTGTATCTTATATATATTTGTATTATTTACGTACTATATGCTGGGTACTGCGATGATTAATGAAGTCGAATGTGCTTTGGAGTTTTATATTATTTTATTTATTTGTATTTTTTTTTTTTTGCCGTCGTCGTTTAGGGTCTCTCTTAAAAAAATTTGGCGACATTTGCACGTTAGGTTTAGTGTGCTTAATGAGTAGGTAGTCTTCTATATAGGGTGAGAGCTGAGGTTATGGTTATATATAATATATTATACTAATGATTAACATTCCTAACAACAAAATAACACCCTTGTGCGTGATTTTTATTATTTGGGTTCTTTCCTTGGTGTCATTGGGGGGTTGCATGGGATGAGAGAGGATGTAGAGAGTGAGAGAGAGAGAGTTGAGGTAGAGAGAGAGAGAGGATGAGGAGAGAGAGAGAGAGATGGAGGAGCTGTCCAAGAGAGAGAGAGTATGTATGGATGAAATTAACTTAAAATTTTACGTATTAAAAAATTAAAGTAAATTTCCTTCGCAATTCTCAAATCATTCTGCATTTGATGTAATACAAAAACCGCCTAATTTCATTGTAGAAAATGGTGTCTTTTATTGTATCATTATTCTCGAGAGACCAATGAAAACCTTGAAATGGAAACTGACTTACGTTTCACGACATAATAAGAAGAAGGAATGAAAATGCTGGAGATTTGTCTACATTTAAAAGATAAAATCAGAGATTTATGGAGAAATTATTAGGTTAAATAATTCAAAAAACGTTACGAAAGAATTATTTGATTAAAATAATTTTTTTTATTGAAATTCTTGGTAACACTTTCTTACGAAATTTCTATTTGTATGTATGTATGTGGATGGATATGTTAACGATGACACAAAAGATTTTAATTATACAGCATATAGGAACGCTAAAAATATAAAAGAATATTCTCTGTTGTGTGAGAGTAGGTGTGTTGAGGGTATAGTTGCTTTAAATATAATGCATAAACGCCGCAAATACCGAAAAAGGAACTTTATTAATTAAACCAGTGAGCAATAAAAAATTTTAGCTTGGTAATTTTGGTACTTTTAATATTAGTCATGAAACGGAAAAAAATTTGTATCTTATTTAAACCCATTTCCTTTTTTTTGAGCTTCACCTCTTTCTTTATTTCCCTGTGTCTTTATATATATATATATATATATATATAATAATATATAATTAATATACACACATATATATTATATATATATATATATTAATATATATATAATATAATATATATATATATATATATATATATATATATATATATATATTATATATATATATATTATATATATATTATATATATATATATATATATAATATATATTAAATACACTACAATACAACCTCTCCCACAATAGGATTATAGGTTAAACGAATATTTAACTTTAACCTAAAATTAAAAATATACATTAGAATCGAGAATCAAACCTAACCTAACCTAACCTCACCTAACCTAACCTACAACCACATACTACTACAACCTGCATACTACAAGTCTTAAATGAATTATAAATTTATCGATAAAATAACTGAATGGTGTGAGGTCTTAAAAGAATCGTATGCTCCAGAGGTAGAGATGCCTGTAGTGGACAATCATGGATGGAGGGGTGATTTCAGGTTCCTTTATATTATATAATTTCTTATTCTGTCAAATTTCGATCACCAATTATAATTATAAAAAATAACATAATTTACTCATTACTTGAAAATATTTTGGTGATCTCCTACCATCTTTTTTATATATGCTGCGAATGGAATTCCCATTAGCAAATTATTCCCTATTGCTTAACTTTCTGCTATCAAATTGTCTGATAGATTCAGTTCTTGAAAAACCAGTTTACTTTTCATAGCTTATGGTGCTTAGAGGTAGGTTTTCTAACCAAAATAATATTTTAAGATATAACAGCATATAGCAAAATAATTCTTTCAATACATAATTAAAGAAACTAAGTTGCATTGAACTGTCAGGGAAATTTGGTTTGATCAATGCTTCAAAGCTCAATCTGGTTATTATTTTATTTTTTTTTTATTTTTTTACATCCAGATTATATATAAAAATTCAGCATATTTTTGATCTACACCTGGCGAACAGTATATGAAATACTAATTGGATATGAGATGTTATGTGTTTGATATATATATATCTTGTTTGATTTGTATTTTAATTTGTGGTTACGATGAAACCTGTTAAATGATCCGTGATACAATTTTTGTTTTGTAAAAGCCAATTTAAAGTTTTAAGTCTACCCTTTAATGGAGATTGTCATTGGCTATCTATTGGTTTTGTGTTGCAACTTTTAAAAGGGTATATTAAAGATCTTCTTTTTAATATATACTATTTTTGTTTTTTCAATCTTGAGATATAAAATCCAATCCTGTTTTGGAAACAAGCTCATATAATTCCTTATACTAAAACTTTTAAGTCCAACGCTGGGAAACTTTAATATAAAAATTCAGAAAAAGATGTTACCTGCCATCTTATTCTAATATTAAAATAGTTTCAGTTTTATGAATTCCCGTCTGTCAGGGTATATGCATATTTTTTTCAGTTCATTCACTAATATTAAATTATATTTTCTATATATTATTATATAATATATATTATATCTATTTTATATCTTATATTATATATTTATCTATTATTATCTATTATATTATTATATTTATTATCATATTTATATATTATTATATGAGGGTAGATTATTAAAGTTTCTGTTTATTTTTATGTATATATAAAGTAACTATGAGCATTACTTGGTTGGTGCTTGGTCCTTATCGGATGTAGTGATATAGTCTTCTCATTTCCTCTTATCAATTACCGTCGAGCACGCGGGCTTCATTGTGCGAGCCGTCCCTATGGGTTCAATTGAATGGTTGTGCTCATGTTTTTCATGTTCTGGTAAATCATATTATTTATATATTTTTATATATTAATTGTATTATTATGTATATATTGGTAGGTTTTGAGTTATTTATTTAGGTTGGTTATTTGTTATATTTTTTGTTTATTGTTTTTATATTTTATAATGTAATGGGTTATATAATTTATAGCTGGTGGCGGTGATAGTGTATATCGGTTATTATACGGGTGGGGTGGTATTTATATTAGTGAGGGGTTATTATAGGATTATAGTTTGTGGTTTTGGTTGGAGTGAGTATTTATAGTTGGGTGTATTAGTTATTATATTATATTTTGTTGTAGTATTATGTGTGTGTATTATATAGTTCTCTAGGTTAGTTGCTCTCTTTACCCCGTACAGCCTCGTGCTACTTCGTTTTATCTCGAGTGATGTATTTATATAATAAATTCGTACGAGCTTCTTCAAATTTCGCAAAGTTAGGATAAATTCTTCTTTATTTTTTGTGTTTAATATTATTTCATTTTTTTCTGTATTTAAAGCATTTTCATTATATTAATTATTTGCAATTTCTTTAGTGCGCAATCTGCCGAATGTTTATATATTCAATATACTACAGAAAAGAATCTAGGTTAATAATTTGATATATTTATTTTGTCTATTTTTTTTTACTTAGTTTTTTTATATTCTATATTATTTGTCTTCGTTTTGTCTCATGGCTCCTCCGAAAGCTGGAGAGATTCGATAGGAATCAGTGCACAATACATATTCATTGTAAACTGGGTGAGATTTTTCTCGGTTATCTTAGCTGTTGGTTTTTTTTATTTCCCGGATTCATATGGAACTATCATTATAATCTACGTTGTCGTTTTATTTAAAAATGAAAATTTAAAATTAACATTATACTTTGTTCTTATGCAACTATTTTTTCGGATTATAAATAATATTAATATATTTAAGTTTCAAATATCTTGAATTTGAAAGAAAAACATTAAGGTACCCATAAAACCAATTTAAAGTATCTTGTAAAAGAAAACTTTAAAATTTGGATAACTTCTATAATATTTATAATATTTTATTTTTTTTTGTTAATTTTTATTAGTATATTTTTATATTATTTTATTATTCCAAATATGTTTACTTATATTTAAAACCATAAGAAATATAGTTTTGGTTTTTTTTATTTTTTTTATATGACATTTTATTTTTATCTTTTGTTACAGTTGGGTATTGAGTTATTTTATGAACTGTTTTGGTTATGGTTAGTTTGTAATAGACCATATTAGGTATTATTGTTGTGTTTTGATTTGTTTTATTAGTTATGGCTTCATTTCACTGTGTCTTTATTTGTTATGAGTCTGTGTGTGAGCCTTGGCCATGCGGAGATGAGATTTTTCAAAGTATGTAGTATAGTATTGAAATGATTATTGTTATGAAAGGTATATTTTTAACCAAGTAGATCTAAATAAGAGTTATCTTCAGTGTTAGTTAAATTGTGGAGGTCTTTAAAAATGGTTTATATTGTGTGGTGATCTTTTTTGTTCGTTCTACACACAACAACACATTCCACGATCAGCACACATCAGAGAGATGTTATATAATATATATATATATATATATATTTATATTATATATATATATATATATATATATATAATATATATATATATATATATATATATATAATATATTATATTGTGAGCATTTTGAAGCGTTAGATGCTTCCCGTAAAGTGACTATTTAAGTGAAACTCCATCAAATTGAGATATATGATAGGTTTTCTCTCTTATATCTGGATTAAGTAGGAGATATGTTATATCTATTTTTTCTTCAGAAGAGCATAGCGAACGGAGAATCTTATCATTATTCTATATTAACTTTATCTATTCTTCAATCTTATAAAAGAATATTTTTTGAAAATTTTCATTCTTAAATTTATTTTCATTTTTTGGATCCGGCGGTGGGGGCTTTCTGGCCCCTCTATAATCTCTTTCTTTCACTTCTTTCATTACTCTTTCTTTTCCCACGTTCCCTGCTAGTTAAAGTAATTCCCAAATCTTTGTATTTTCTATGTACGAATGTAATATTTTTTTTTTTTTTTTAACTCTAAAGGATTCATATCTATAGGGTTAATACGTAAGATGGCAGGTGGTCTTTCTTTCGGAGTCCGTCTCAGCCTCCTCAGGTGGACGACGGGGGGACTACCTTCCCCTCTTGTCCTCTCCGTTCGGCTATCAAATCCTTCCTCTAAAACCCTTAAAAAATTTCTTTTGAACACTATCGTTCTTATTTATAAACGCAAAAGTACAAAATAAAAAACTAAAAAAATTATAATAATATCATAAAAAAATGTTTTTTTAAAAATAAATTGTGAATTATGATAAAAATTAATTATATTTAATAAGTAATAAAAAGATCAGTTTAAAACCTCTTTTGAAGTATTTCACTCACTTTTTTTTTAAAATACTATATACAAATGTTTAAAAGAATAATTTTTCTTATATTTTATTATCTTCAGTTTTCCTAATCTACTTCTTATACCATTTTTCCCGCAACTCAAAAATCCGGATAGTATACAATTGCCGATGATATTCTTCATATATCCCTATTAATATTAAAATATTTATATTTAATATTAAATTATTTTTATTCTATAATATATATATATATATATATATATATAATATATTATATATATATATATATATATATATATATATATAGTATATATATATATATATATCTTATATATATAATAATATTATATATATATACTATATCAAGTGCGTTTTCCTGATTTCATTTCTCTTACCTATAACTATAATATATATATATATATATAATATATATTATTTTATATATATATATATATATTATATATATATATATATATATATATATATATATATAATATATATATATAATATATATATTTCCTTCTTCCTACCAGTTACAGACAATATATATATAATATAATAATAGGTATATAATATATATAATATATTCTTTTTATATATTTATCTATATATAATTATATTAATAATATAATATTTATTTTATATATTCTTTTTCTCTTTTATATATTTATTATTCTAATATTTCTTACTTATAATATAAATTATAAAAGTCCTGTTCAATTATTCCTATGTGCGAATTAAAAATAGCACCTTTTTCCTTATTTCTTGAAGCAAGAAAAACGTAGAGCGAAGATAGGCGAGCTAGTGGAAATTAGTCAAGGATGAAACGGGATATTAGGCTGTTCGAATTTTTTAGCGCGCATGAAAAGCTTCCTTTTTGATGGATACGGTAAACAATACTGTATAGAAAATTTTTATAGCTATTTGGAAGTTTAAAGCCTATATTTAATTTTTTATACTATATTTTAATTGAATCAATTGTCCTATTCTTACTTTAAAAGGAACTCCTAATAATTCCCTTTCATTTCTAATGGTATAATAAAAAAAATCTATATTATCTTTTTATTGTGGTTTGTCGCTGGCGCACTCACCTAGCCAATCTTACTGGAGGAACGCCACTGATATTTATATATATATTTTATTATTTATATTAGGTTAGGTTATATTAGTTCGTTGTAGTATAGTTTTGAGTTATAATGGGTTATTAATTGGGGTTTTGTGTGTATTTAGGGTGCAGGTGTTGTATAGGGTATAATTATAGGTTATATATATTTATGTGTTTTTTTGTTAGCGTTTTATGAGAACTTGGGTATTATAGGTGAGTTTTATAGTGGTTTTCTATGTAGTGGATGAGTAGGAGAGTTATGATTAGGATAGTATGTAGAGAGGAGGTTAGAGTGAGGAGAGAGTATGAGAGAGAGTGGGAAGGAGTAAGAGAGAGCGAGAGAGGAGTAGAGAGAAGAGAGGAGGCACGGAATGTATGTAATAGGTTGCTGGAGTTCTGCTCGTCTAATATAGGTGTATATTATTATTTTAATAGTGGTTGTGGTTATATGATTGTGTAATATATATAATGGGTTTATGCTTTTTATCTAGGTTATGGGTGCTGGTAGTAGGTTATGTAGGTTATTATAGGTAATAGTGGATATATAAATATAATTATATAATAGGCTATGGTAGTGATGTAGGTTATTATTAGTGAGATAATATAGATGGTAGTCATTTTGAGCGTATTGTTTTGACTAGTTAGGTATAAGTTTATTTATCTCTTACGATTTAGCGGTATTTATTTTATATAGGGTTTCGTTTAGGTAGTTATTATGTGAGAACGCTTCTTGTGTGTAGGCGTTTGTTAGGTTGAGTTGTTAGTGGTTTAGAGCTTTTGGGTTATTTACTACTTGTGTGTTATGGAAAAACCATGGTATTTTAAAAATGCCAACGGATTGGTTTTTTGGTTACAAATATAACCATAGTAAACCAGGAGGTGTTTTTTTTTATGCTATCTCTGATGGCTTGTAATGTTAGTTTTTTAGGGTTTTTGATATTGATTTTTAAGAGGCCAAAAATCATTTATGGATAACGTGGTATAATCGGTGCCACGGATAGTTGGCCGGTACACAAAACATATTGTTGTTTAATTTCCTGGTAATAAATATTCGGTTTCGGATAACGTTAAATTTTCGAAGAAGTTTTCTTGGATAAGCTGTAACATTCTGGTTTGACTGCGTTATGGGAAATTATTTTATTTTTTTCGTTGGTTACATAAATCAAATAAGTTAAAATAACGGAAGAGGGTATATATTTATTAATATATTTATAATCTCTTATTCT
>JABUQX010005356.1:0-2500 GCA_015478945.1 Trachelipus rathkii | reverse complement strand
TTTGATGGATTACAAAAACCGCGTAATTTCATTGTAGAAAATGGTCTCTTTTATTGTATCATTTATTCTCGAGAGATAAAATGAAAGAACTGAAATGAAAACTGACGTATATTTTACGACATAATAAGAAAAAGAAAGAATAATAATGCCGGAGATTTCGCTTCCCTTAATAATATAAAATCGGGAATTATATAGAATTTATTACGTTAAACAATTTGAAAACATTATTGCAAGAATCATTCGATTGAAATATTCTTTTTTTATGATGGAGTTTCTTTGGTACTATTTTCTTACGAAGTTTTTCTTTGTGTGTGGGTGGATATGTTGACGATGAAAAAGCCTTAAATATTTGTAAAAAGAGTACAATTCTAAAAGAATATACCCTACTACGCGTGGGTAGATGTGTTGACGAGTATAGGAGCATTATATATATATATATATATATATATATATATATTATATATATATATACATTACATATAAATATATAATTATATATATGATAATATATTATATATATATAT
The DNA here is from genome assembly GCA_015478945.1 of Trachelipus rathkii. Lineage (NCBI taxonomy): Eukaryota > Metazoa > Arthropoda > Malacostraca > Isopoda > Trachelipodidae > Trachelipus > Trachelipus rathkii. Next base: position 1,976 of record JABUQX010005356.1, on the reverse strand, counting down.
ATATAATATATATATATATATATATATATATATATATATATATAATATATGTCCTTTATTAAACCAGGGGGCAATAATAAAATTAGTATCGGAATGGCTGGTAATTCCGATACTAATTTTATTATTGCCCCCTGGTTTAATAAAAGACCCTGAACTGCATATGGGTAGATATATTAATCGAGAAATAGCTTTAAAAATATGTAGGAACTCTACAGATGAAGAAACATATATATTATTCGTTATAGATATGTTAGTGCTGAAACAGCTTTAGGCCTTTATTAATCAAAAAGCCTCTCGCCAATTTATATGAAACTTACTTTCCGATTTTCATGAAACTAACATGAAATGTTTAAAATGAGATGAAAGGAAAGAAAAACGTAAAAAAAAACTCTGGAAATGAGCATTTAAAAAGTTATGAAGCCTTCCAATTTCATAGTTATAGCATGTAAATCTACTTTTACTGCTACTTACTTCTTAATTTAATTATATTATCATCACCCACTGGTCGGGGGTACGAGGCATGTGTTGATAGTTGTGTTATCATTAAATATACTAGTATGCATAAACGCTATAAATGTGGAAGAATGTTCTGTACTGTATGTGTGCAAATAACTTGACAGAAAATAGCTTTAAAAAAATGTAAGAACACTACAAATGTTGAAGAATATTCTCCGTCATATGTAGATAAATGTGTTGGCTGTGAAAAAAAGTTTTAAAAATATGTAGGAACGATACAATCATAGAGAAGTATATAAGAGTATTTTCTATAGAAATGTTGGTTGTAAAATAGCTTTTAAAATACACTATGTAGTGATGCTATAAATGTGGAGAAATATACTCTACCTGTCTACCATATGTGAGTAAAGGTGCTGTTGGTGTAATATAATTAAAAAATATGTAAGAACGCTACAAATGTAGAAAAAAATATAGTTTACTGTATATTCAAGAATCTTTCATTAGAAATTGCTTTGAACGGCTATAAAAGTGTAGAGAATGAGTAAGAAGTATGCAATGTTGCAAAGCAGGCCAAGAATGAATGCTTGAAGACAAAAATGTTTCCAGAAGAGTTAGTTATTTCACACAGACTTTCAAACTTTAAAATACTTATATTTTATATACATACTATTCGATGTATGTATCTAGGATAGATTATATAATGTACGAGATAGTACACGAATCATAGAGATGCCATAAGACATGGACAAAATTGACTAATATATTCTATCCTTATACTTAGTCATAATTCATTATCTCTGTGTGTGTGATCCTAGCTCTATCTATCCTAATTCGAAAAATTCAGTAAAAATTCAGTGATGATGATAGATAATCGCTCTACTCTATATTCAAATCTTATCTGGCCTCAAGGTACTAAACCCTATTAGAAATCAATTATGATGTTACCCCCTTATAAATAATTATATAACCAATATATAATTTTGCAGTAAAAATGTATAGATAATATACAAGGTAAACCTAATTTCGTGCTCGCTCTTTATGACTTTTGGAACACTTAGCATCCGCAGTGGAGTAACAATATAATCTATGACTAGCGATAAAAATATATCGGCTGCTCATAAACAACTATAAATACATGTTATTTTCTAATTTAATGGAATCCATAATTATAATTTAATCATTAATTTAAATTAAAATTTAACCAACTAATTAATTTAATATCAGAAAAACCATTGGTGTAAACTATAGTCAGCGCTTCCAAACCTTTTTCCTCTCCCGTACCCCTTGATTAGATAGACTTTTCATGTAGTTGTACTTCCTTTTCACATAAAACCTCCCCCGCCCTCAATCTCTTCACGTAAAATAGTTTATTTTTGCTAGGTATTGTTTTAAGGGTTAGCTAAATAATTAAATATTTTCCAGTTAATGACCTTTGTAGGCTTTTATTTTTGATTTTACATTTTACAAAACAATTAAAAACAGCGATATAATTAATGGTGAGAGGGGCATATTCCTTCCTT
>JABUQX010005355.1:22500-42428 GCA_015478945.1 Trachelipus rathkii | reverse complement strand
AAGTATTTAAGTCATACACCAGGAGATTTAGTTGTATGACCTCTTTTAGGGAGGAGTTTCAGATTCATTTGGTGAAAAGAGCTATCACCATGATAGTTGAATTACCAAATCCAAACTTGTTATGTGTGGTTGGTTAATAGAAGAGCATTCTTAATGCCCATATTTATTAGAGCAGTATCAGTATCCTCTTGGCAAGCAGATTCAACATGTGGCAGGACATAGAGTTGCTTTCATGGAAATGGGGAAGGAGGTATCACCAAGGGTATTGTCTTTTGAGAATGTGTTGGGGTACGACATCGATTTCCAGATATGGGAATTCGATGAATTGCAACGTCTAATTCTGAGATTTTCCAGTGTACCTCATCATGCGGGGTGATTTTGAGAATTGGGCAGTTTGATTGAGAATGGGGGACTTCTACTTCATGCCTCCAACAGACCAGAACGCTTAGAGCCGTTTGCGACGTTTTACGTTGAACAGTTTTCCATCCACCTTTTTCCCGGAAGTGCAGGAAGCATTAGGAAAGAGAATGGGTCATCGCATCAAGCTTCCATTGGGAGCTGTTATCCAATTCATCTTCTAGGATAGAATCCCTTAGAGAGTGCTGATAAAGAAACTTCGGGAGAAGATAGTTATAGGAAGAATCAGAAGAGCTAGAACTGCTTGTAGACTATTAGATGGTTGGTTGGTGGGTGTTCAATAGCTGGGATTGTTTGGGTACAGTTTTTTGAAGCCTTTGCTTTTGTCTCAGAAATAGACTTATGCGAGGTCTCTTCTGAGTTGATTTTTACATCTGGGGTTACAGTTGTTTTTGTAAAAAATTCGGTGTCTAATTATAAACGAATAATTCTTTAATTGGTAGACTATCTCTTCTGTGTGTGTGGAAACATTTTTTCCAGGAATTAGTATACGTGGGAGGCAATTAAGGACAAAAGAACAGTCCTTTGCATAAGTTGGTGAAACAATTGTTGAGTATGGGACCGTGTGTCTTGCAGGAAATGTTTTCCAAATTTTGTAATTGGATGAGCCAGCTTAGTTTCAGCTAGTGCTTGAGAGTTATACTCAGGAATAGGCTTGTGATAGCTTTTGACGGGAGATTGAATCAAGGGCGGCTTTGTACTCTTTGAGAAGTTGATAGTGTGGGCAGTACAAGGTAGACAAGTTGCCCAGTACATGCCTGAGTTTCCATGGAATTTAAGAGAGGAGTTCTCTTAGGATGGGGTTGTGTTCGGCTTAACACGCGGAGGCGTGGGGCAGCTGTAATTGTGCGGCATATTGCCATTTTGATTTGTCTGGTAATTTTCCTTGGGCTGGCATATAGAATCTTTCCTGCTCATTTATGTTATGGTACATACTCTAAAAACCTCCTGTTCAACAGGTAAGTCGGACATTGAAAGAGAAGCACTATGGGTCCATTACAGTTCTACAGTAGGGGTATTTTCCATGGAGTGTGAAATAATTCTCTATTGGGCATATGCCATCCTGTCCCCTACAGTATTTCAGGGGATGACCCAAACCGTTGCATTTGAAGCAACGTCTGGGTCGAGGGTTAAACGTGCGAACACTGACTTGTGAACCCTATTCTGACCTTTGTAGGTGTGGATAAGGGGTATCAAAAAGTCAGCAGTTGTTAAACGGGGATTTGGTTGTCAGGAGTTTCCCGGCGAGGGGGGAATCTATAAACGTTTGTAACGGAAAATTACTTCTCTGTCTGGAGTTCCTTCCAAATGACACTGTATCTTCGTCGTTCGTTCATAAACAATACAATAGTGCCTTTAGATGTGTTTCTTATTCATCAGGAGTAGAAATAAGAGAAATATTGCGGGAGACGTTAAGGATGACAGATTGGAACTTTGTTGATTTCGGTTTAGCAGCTTTTACTGATATGGACCCATTCCTCAATCAATTGTGACTGGGCGATCTTCTACTCCTAGAATTATCAAGTGCCCTACTGAGAAGAATGATTCTGAGCTCAGTAAAAGCTTTGGAGGTAGTGGATCGCAGTATGTAATACATCTGGAATGACATGTCTGCTGATATTCCCTGGAGGGGGGCAGCGTTATGGAGTAACGATGAAGTACGACTGTTACGTGGACATTTATCTGGATTGCCCGGGCCATTGGGGCACTGGGTATGTTCGGGGTTTGCGATGCCGACGAATCGGTGAAATTTTCCAAAGGGACCCTCAGGTGTAGGAGAAGGAAGTACAGCATAGGTACCAGGTCTAGAAGTAGTAGGGACCGTGGTAGGGTCAGGCTGGGAAACTGACTGATGGTAATTATTGTTGATGTTCGGCTAACCTTGGTTTAAATAAGTTTTTTCTTTTAAGGACTTTTCCATATAAAAATTAACCACAGACTTCGTCTCCATGAATGAGCACTAATAGCAATAAAGCAAATGAGACATAAAGGCAAAATAACAGGATGGGCTGGAAAGGCGTATTTTCATAAGGAAGGGTAATCTTTCTCTCCACAGCAGGTCACAGTCCAGAGACCCCACCCCGTAAGGTGGGCTGTGGATGTGGCCTCGGAAGGTCCTCCCGAAACTTTACGTGTGGTCCCACCCGCGTACCACGGGGCACCTAAAGTCTTCGCGTAAAGTCCGAGATTATACACACAAAGTGCAGAACGGCCTCCCCAGTTGGTTAGTCAGATTCAGTACCCCTACATTGGCGCCGTCAGAGTTGAGCGTAAATGACCGGTTTTTCAACTGTACCCTCATCCACGGAGAGGAAGTGTGGGTGAACTGTAAACTCGTGCGGGAAGACGCACCGGATAGCCCAAGGGGCTGTGATGGGAAAGGGGAGGGTAATCTTATACAAATAATTAAAGGGACTTATGGGTGGGAATTGAATTGAATTGAAAAAATGAAAAAAAAAATTTGATTTTTCGCTCTAGACACTGAAGGGGCAGATATATCCCACCCACAGTATCCAGAGAGCCCACCACCAACTGCAAGGTAACCGACTTCGGGTAGGATATATATATATATATATATATATATATATATATATATATATATATATATATATATATATTATATATTATATATTATATATATATATATATAATATATATATATATATATGTCTCCAATATGTCTCCAATACATACTTTAAACTAAATAATATGTCTCCAGCACATACTTTAAACTAAACAATATGTCTCCAGCATATACTTTTATTTCGCAAATTTGCAACTGAATAAGTTAACTTTACATATATTGAAGTGGTGTAAATTAATTACTTTATTGCTGGTTCATAAGCTCTTTACCAAGGAGAAATCCAATTTAAAGTTTATCATACCTAAAAACAGTAATATGGAAGTGATAAATTCAAAATTACCATATTTTGTCTCACCCAAATTAACATGGAAAAAATCCCTTTCCAACCTTTGAGATCAAATTTCCTCTCAAGTACTTGTTCAAATTATTTATCTTCTTTCATACCTCTCATTAAGAGTAAGTATCTTTAAGCAAATTACACATCGTGAATTTTCTCAAATTAACAAGATTAATGAATTTTAAATTCCTTGTTTTAAAGTTCTGGTGTGGACGATTAATGCTTGAAGAGAGCCATTGGAGGTGTTTTGCTAATAATTTTTCGTGACGTCATATTAGTGACGTCTTAATTTAGAATCGAATGTGATATAATCTCCGCAGTGGATAAAGATTATTTATAATCTTAAATTCATTATTATTATTAGCAAATAATATAAAAGTTATATTACCAACCTAGTCAACTCTTTGCAGCCGGATAACAGTTGATTCACTTTGGAAGAATTATCGTCAATGCAACGAAAGGTTAGTATTAGGTAGGAATAAGGGTTAAGAAGAGTGATGTGCTTTAGGAATAGGATGAGAAGGTACGTCATACAATTCTATATTGTCGCTGTTAATGTCAATGGTACGCTGTCTAAGAGGCAGTAAATGAATGATAGAATGTTCATGCCTATTAGATACTTTCTAATGAAGGTCGAGTAGTTTGAGCATTAATGTTAGGAGTTACGAGCATATTAGTAACGGGATTTGCTTTAGCTTTATTCAATCGTTTGAAAATGATAATGAAAAATATGCATGCTATTATGAGAAGGACAGTAATAAATGAGCTGGAAGCGTAGGAAACGGTAGGTAGGTATGAAAACAGATTTGAGTGATGATTCAAGGATGAGTTGATGTAATCCAATTGATTATCTCAAATTTTTTTATTGGATTTTATAAAATAGGGAGATTGGGTGAACGTATGATTTAAGAATGAAAATAATACTGGTATGTTAATGTTGGAGGAAGTTATTAATTTTAATGATTTCAATACATGAGAGGGATTTGTGAAATGGTATTGATTGGTAGTTAACACGCATCCTTGATTCAAGGTTTAAATATCAGAAACAGTAAGCGTAGATTTGGAAGTAGGATACATGCAATTTAACTGAACATCAACAGGATTATTAAATGAAATGATAATTTTAGAAGCAGCTGATATGGAGTATGGTTCATTCGTAAAGTGATATTCATGATTACAGTGTAGAGGGGTGTCTGATTTTATGTCTATGAAAGTATTGTTTGTGATAGGAATAATTCAAAAGAGGGAGAAGTGAAGGAACTAAGCGATTGAAACATAGGACATATAGAATTATTTAAGATATGCACACAGTGAGAAAATTGAACGTTTGACATGAAACTATATTTCATGACCGATTTGTTTACAAAGAACTTAGAGTATTTTGGGTTTAAATATGATTCGAGAATACCCAGTAGAAGTGGGAGTGGGAAATGGAATCATACGATACTATTTATACACATTATGATCGGAAAAGAGAATGATGGTGACGATGCTATAAGGGATAGTATCTATTATAGTCCAAGTAAAAGAAAGAAATTCGTGAAAGTTCTCAGGAGAGAAGGGAGTAATAGTATTTAAATGAATAGTATGTAGACTTTCAAATTTAAAAGGTTCTAAATTAGAGGAAGAATATAGAATAAAGGAGGTAGTCTTTTGATTAGCTAAAACGTAAGCATCTAAGACATTGCTCCGGAGTTCCAATAGATTTTGAATATAAGTATTCAAAATGGAGAAATAAGAGTCTAAAAGATTTATATCATTGAGAAACGAAAAGCTAAGTGTAGATTTTGAGTTTGATTTCTCAGGTTATCTACGGACTGAATTATAGAAGAAATGGAATTAGTATTTGATTTTAGTTGATCGCGGAAACATAAAAATACTGAGTTAACATTATTAGATTGTTCCGACCGGACTGCTGTTCGCTTTTGCATTGATTGAACATCTTCATCCATTGCAGCACCAAATAGAGAGCGTAAGAACTTACCACCAATGTCCAATAAACCTCGTCGTTCACGGAAAACGGATGAACTTTTAGAAGAATACGAATTAATCCACGGATCATTTAAAAGAAATTTAAGTTGTTGTAAAGTATGGGAAGCATATCTATCTAATATATCTAGTTGATATAGGTAAATATGGTCATTTTTGTTCCACAGACCACCATTGAAGGTTTTGAAGAAAGATAAGTTAGGTTATGTCGACAAAAGCGTTCATGACTATTACTTCTCCTTTAGGTGACTAATTCAGGAGATAAATAATCATGGAAGACATAAGAAGAAGAAGGAGACGAATGCCAAGTTCGTACGATGTTATGTTCGCTGGATGATTCGATATTATATATTTTATTTCTAAAAAAAGGTAGGAAAGATTCATTTATATTTATTATGTCAATTTTTGAATTTTGGAGTTGATTTTAAATTTCTTCAATGTTTCTAGGATCTACACGAAGATCCAAATAGCCAGAAATAAATTTTACATTGCTATCAAAATCCATAATATGTCCAGGGTTTATTAATATGATTTTATCTACATCAATTTCGCAGTTAATGGTAGAGAATAAACATAAAAAGCGAAAACAAAGCTTGAGGGAATGGAAGGGAAAGGAGTTAGATAGCATCTGAAAAAAAAGGATTTGTATATTATAAACATAAATACAGCTAAAGCATTTATAGTTATTATATGTAAGTTACACCTAAAGCAACATTTAATAATTGGTTTTAGCATGTATCTATATAACTAATATTAATTTTTTTTCATTTTCAAAACTTTTTTCTCTTTTTGTTTTCTGTTCTTTCGATATAAATTTTATAAGTAAAAGAAAAGTAAGAAGAAAAGTAATAAAAGAAAGAAATACATAAAGGTATCACATAATAGTTTTACTATATAGACATATAAAAGAAAAGAGGCGAATTTAAGGAACACAAATCATAGTATAGTAATTTACTGTCACATATATTAAACAATAACATAGCAAGTTGTAGCACAGTATGTAGTAGAACACCCGTATCATTTTTTAACTGATTTTGGTAGTATAGTAATATAGTTTTAGTTTCTTAGTTTATTTTAGTTACAAGCAATTTTTCATGTTAATTATCAATAATTTTTACTAATTACCGTAGGACTGGTAGTTGTGGTAGCTGTAGAAACTTGAGGAACTATATTAGAAGGTGATATAGGCACATCTGAAATAGAAGTAGAATGGAAAGAATGTAAAATATTTCGAACAGTATATATTCTTTGAGAATAAATGGGAGTAGAGTATTCAAGAGTACTAGTGAATTTAGAAGAAAGCTTAGGGGGAGGCTTTGAGGAAGCTTTGAAGGAAGCTTTGGGGGTAATTCAGGTCGTATTTCTCGAGGTACATCCGACGGAAATTGTCTAAAAATGTCAGAAACAGATCTAGAACGAATATAGGGATTAGGAGACCAAGAGATAGTGGCAGGATCCACTTCATGAAAAGAAGGAGTTTCAGGTTTATTAGGAGGAGGTTGAGGTACTTGCCTAGCATGGCTGTGTAATCTCATAGGAGAGTTATCACGAGAACCACGGAATTGAGAGTGAGGATGATAAGAAGGATCTTGACCTTGGTCATCTCTAGTAAATACCTCTTCGGGGGGAAGATGGAGAAGTTTCCTGATTAGGATACTCATCGTAATATCTAATAGGTTCACGGTTACCTGTGTAATCAGGGGAAGAAGAAGGACTACTACTATGTTCAGCAGAAGAACGCCTAGAGAGAGGTGGAGAGCTTTGAGGAGAACTCTGACCAGATAAATTAGGTGGTGTGAGAGGAGAGGATAGTTGAGGAGAACTATGAGAAATATTTCTTCTTAGAGGATAAGTTAAGAAAGGATCAAAACTTTGATCAGGATAATGTACCGAAGAATTATCAGAGGAAATTCTTTGGGTTGCTTGTTGATGTTAGTATATGGAACGTGTCTCGGAGATGGAGGGATAAAAAGAGGCAATGAAGACTCAAGGGAAATAGGAGTCACGTTATGTTGTTGTTGTTGTTGTTGCTGAGCGTTTTGTTGCGCTCTTTGACCCGCGTTCATCGACGGAGACAACTGTTGCACTATTGGTTGTTGTGCTTGTTGTGCTTGTTGTGCTTGTTGTACTTGTTGGTGCGTGGCAGGGGGGGCAACATGGTTCGAACTAACATATATTCAGAATGAATATTATCAAGAAGAGCGCTAGCACCGGGAGAGTCCCCTCCACCACGACAAACCGGACAAGAGGGTGGCGGTTGCGGGGGGCAGAGGTGGATTTCACCAAGGAACCTCTATGGCAGCGTTTCTCAACCGGGGGGTCTCGACACCCAAGAAGGCCGCGGACGGATATACGGTGGGTCACAAAGAATAAAATATTTATAACCAAATGTTACACAGTTGTTATTTATAAAAAGTTAACACTTAATAAAATAAAAATTATATACTTAATGCATCGAAAAGCATATTTTATATAAGATTATATACTATATATATATATATATACTATATATATATATATATATATATATATATTATATATATGATATTATATTATATATTAATATAATATATATTATATATATTATTATATATATATATATATATATATATACATTATATATATATATATATATATATATATTACATGATTACATGTAAAAATAATATTATTATATATATATATATATACTACCGTGCGCTCAAACTGGTTAGCGACGGAAGTCGCATGCAAGGTTGCGCGGTTCGTATCTAGTTCGGATCTAGTAGAAATTACCTAGAGAAGTTCCCCCTCCTTGAATAGGGCTATGCCACGTGAGGTGTGAGCTTTTAAGAATATAATATATTATATATATATAATATATATAATATATATATATATATAATATATATATAATATATATATATATATATATATAATATATATATATATATATGGGATAATTATTGGGTCGAGAGGTTGCTAACTTTATGCGTTTTGGCTTTCGTGGGGGTCGCGAGACTTAAAAGGTTGAGAAACACTGCTCTATGGGATCATACGGTTTCCAACAAGATGAAAGATTATTCTCAGCTGTTTTCACAATGGGCATGGGAGGATTTTGAGACTGTCCACATGAGGTACGAATTCCTTGTTTGTAACCAAACAGCGAAGAAGATATTTGCTGTATTTTAAGATGTTGACAACTAAATATGGTCCAACACATTTCTTGTAGAGTTTTTTAGATAAGCTCGGAAATTTGTTTAACAGTAAGAATATAAACATAATCACCAATATGAATAGAACGGATAGGGGCTTTAGAATGCTGTTGTTGAGCAATTCTAAAAGTTTCCTTTTCTAACCTTTGGCGAGCCAAATCGCGAATAGCAGCGGCTCTTTCGCCCATTTCAACATTGAAGTCATATAAATGGTTTTTCAAAGGCTGAGTTTTGTTAACAGAAAGAGAAACGTAGTTAGGAAGGTCATAAGGTAATCTTCTAACATAAAAAGGACTATAAAATGAAAAGTATTTCCCATAGAGGAGTTATAAGTGGAATTTAGGGCTATTCGCGTAAAAGCAATAAATTTTCCCCAATCGTCGAGTTTCATAGAAACAAAATGACGTAGTTAATCCTATATACCCTACTTTCTCTTTCCATCAAACTATTGCTCGCTGCTATTTTTAATATTCCAAGTATTGCAAACCTCATTGAAGAACTCCGAGTAGAACTCTGCAGCTCTCTCGGTAATGATTACTTCGGGAACAGAATGATGTAGTATAGCTCTATTAAGGAGAGTTTCAGCTACAACTTTTTCATCTCGGGAGGCAACTGGACATATCTCACAATATCTGGTGAGAGCATCTTTGAAAACTAGAATATATTTCGCACCGGTGATTTTACACTTAAGAAGAGGACCAAAAGTGTCTAAATGTACTCTAGAATGGAATGAAAGGAATGAAAGGTAAAGGATAGAATTTTATAGCAACTGGATGAGGTTTAGAACCTTTAACCTCGATGCAGAAAGTGCACTGTTTATAAAAGAAAGAGATGTAAGTAGCTAATCTAGGAAAAATGTACAGTTTTCTAATTCTGTGCTCATTACGTTCTGCACCAGGATGACCAGCAGAGAGAGTATTATGGTTCAAAAATATAACAGTGTATATGTGAATCAGGAATCTCTAATAAATACCTATGTTTAGGGGAAACACAATAATGAAGACCCTTAATAATAAGGTGAGGAAGACAACTGTCCGGATTAGGAGAATTTTCTATCTTCTTGATTATGTCTAATAGTCTCGGACATTTGCTTTGTTCTCGAAAATGAATGTCTTCAGAGAAGACATAATAGTGTCTGGAAAAGAAAAAAGAATGGGATTATGAACAAGAACAATAGGAGAAGGATCCAAGTTTGATTGGAGATTAGAAGAAGGAGTAACAGAAGAAGTCTTTTCTGCCTTTTCTTCTTTGGAAGACGGAGTAAGATTAGTACCTGGAACAGGATGACGACTTTGATAGTCAGGTACAACATTTAACTTGCCTTTTCAGTATAAAAATTCAGGGATGGAAAAACGAATTTTTAGATTCCACCTTTCTAATCGACCAGTCAATTGTTTATGACGGAAGAGGTGAACAAGAGGGGAGAATGATCAATATAGATCTTAAGTGGGTAACCAAAAATGATAGTTCTAAATTTAGTTAAAGAGTGTATGATAGCTAGAGCTTCCTTTTCAGTGACACTCTAGTTCAATTCTGCCTTATTCATCATTTTTGATGTGAAAGCTAACGATTTTTCTTTCCCATTTTCGTCTAATTGAGCTAAGACAGCTCCAATTCCGTAAGCAGAAGCGTCTGTACTTAAGAAGAAAGGCTTAGTATAGTCAGGAAAAGGAAGAGCAAGATCTAAAAGTAAAAATTTCTTTAAGGAATCATACGCAGATTGTTGTTCAATTCGCAAAGAAAAAGTGGCATTTTTCTTAAGGAACAAAGTGAGGGGTTGCGTAATCAAGCTGTACTGCGGGATCATGTGTCTGAAGAAGTTAAAGAAACCTAGGACAGAGAGGACATCATACACATTCTGAGGTGTTTTAAAACCTTTAATCGCCTCTAGTTTGACGGGTTCCGGAGATAAGCCTTTTTTCACTTATTTTGAAGCCGAGAAAAGTGACACTACTCTTAAAGAAAGAACATTTTTCTAGCTTAATTTTAAGATTTGCCTTCTTAAGAGCGTTAAAGACTTTAGATAAGTGAGAAAAGTTTTTAGGAATATCGTTACTGAAAATGAGGATATCTTCTATGAATAATAAACAGACGACACCTAACAAACCAGAGAGGGCCATTTCCATTGTTCGACTAAAAACAGAGGGATAATTCGTGGTTCCTTGCGGTAGCGTCTCATTTGCCAGTGTCCGTGGGCAGTGGAGAAAACAGTGAGGGGTCGAGACGTTGGTTCAACTTCCAAATGCGAAAACCCGAGAGCAAATCGATCGAAGAAAAAATGCACGCACCACCAATCAGTGAAAGGGATTCTGAAATATTAGGAAGGAGAAATCTATCTGGAATTATCAAAGAATTCAGTTTGCGGTAGTCTACTACTACTCTCATTTTCTCGCATGTTTTTTTCTGGATAAGAAGAAGAGGAGAAGAGCTGGCAGAAATACTGGGTTCTGTATAGCCTTTTTCGAGAATATCTTCAACCCATTCGTCATGATCTCCAAATATTTGTGTGGCAATCGATAGGGCCTAGTATATATGTAAGGAAGGCTGCCTTCTATGAGTTTAATATAAAAAATGTTTAAAGTACAGAGTCCAACGGGATCGTCTGATAAAGAATTGATTCTCTATTTTTCACTAAGAAGGAAAGCATCTCCTCTAATTGAGAAAGGTTGCTCAAAACATTCTTGTTTGAGTCTTTACTGGATTCCGAAAGCAAAATTTCCCGATAAACTTCTCTGATTTGAGCATCAGAGAGTTTTAGCAACAGTAACAGTGTTCACTGAGTAAGATTCTCAAGTCTTGTAAAGAAGGGGCGAAACTGTTATAAGAAGGGAGTGATTATCAAAAGGGTTAGTATCAGCACCTAAATTTATAAATTCAAGTAAAAGATTTCCTTGAGAACAAGTAGAAAGAGTATTACCAAAGAAGTGAGTACCAGAAGAGAAGAAATCTTTTCTGTTTTCTGTGAGCTCCAATAGCAGACTCTACTTTAACAGGAAGAATATACCTAGAGTTGAGTAATATTTCAACATTAGAAGAAGAGTAGACGATATAAGACACACTGTCATCTATTACAATGTTCTGACATTCCGAAATATTATAAGAGTACATAACAGAATGAGATTTCTGGATCTAAATTCCATTCAAATTGAGTTATACAAAATACGTAAAGTGGTTCGTATAGATTAGTACCAAAACCAGTAATAAGAAAGGGACAACCAATTTAAAAAAGAAAAAAATCATATGCGGATTATGATAACGCTTCCTTTAAGAAATATTTGTAACCCGTAGATTTTGGAGACTCATTTATGATGAATTGTTTTTTAAAAGAGTAGGGCGTCCAAAATTCATTCCGATAAAAACTTTTGAAACAGAGACAAGAAATATTTATAACCTGTAGATTTTCTAGATTCATTTTTGATGAATTATTTTTAAAGACTACGACGTTCATAAATCCTTTCGATCAAACTTTTGAAACATAGACCGCGTTTAAAATATATTAGCTATACTTTGATCTGCGGACTTTTAGAAGGCAAGATTATTAATCATAATCCTTATTCTCTATAACTTTATTTTCGATATTAATAGGACTCAACGATATCTCAATTCTCTATTATTTTTAACCCTTCAATTTTTCCACTAATGATTTTTATGCAGTAGTAGAATGTTCTGATACTAAACGGGATATCGGTATTTAGCCCAAGTTGGCCGACAAAATTTCAGTTTCCTTATATTCAATCTGTCATTTTCATTAACCCTGGTCATTGAAAATAAAAGATGATAATAAAAGAGAAAATAAATATTATTTTTTATTAAGACTTTTGCGTATATATTTATTAGCAAATAACAAAGAATTTAAGAAAGCGAATAAAAAAACAAAAAAAATTATTAAAATTGATATGGATTAAAAATTATGAATGAGCAGAAAACTCTATCTTTTTTCTTAGTAAGAAAATCATTTCTTATTGAGTAGCGTACTTATTAATAACATCATAAATCACTAGCTCAAAACGTTTTGTGATCCTCATAATTTTGTTATAGTAATTTGACAAAAAGAAGGAATGTATTTAAAAAATCCACTATAAAATAAGAAAAATGATAAACAAAATCAGCAATTCACGCATCTAAGAAATCTGGCATATATATATATATATATATATATATATATATATATATAATATATATCTCATATAATAATATATATATAATATATATATATATATATATATATAATATATATATATATAATTATTATATATATTATAATATATATATTATATATATTAGTATATCAGTCTATATATATATAAATTTATATATATATTATATATATATGATAATATTTATATATATATATATATATATATATATATATGTATGATATATATATACACACTATATATGGCATATATATATATATATTATATATATATATATATATATAAACCTCTCAGACTTCACTATTAATAAACTGTTAGTTTGTAATATTACATTTAATTATTACTATTACACTGGTCAACAAATAATTTGTCAAAAGACAAAGAATACCTGTTTCTTACATATTTTTTTCGTGCAAAATTCAAAAAGAGCACCGATTTTTTGCCTGCCAGGTCCAGTTTTGACACTATTCACAAGTAAACATGAAAAGAATTGCAAATAATTTTTTTTTCACGAGGACAGAGACAGCACAGTTGGATATACAAACAGATATACAAATATATACACTGTGAATATTTCAAATTGGTAGAACAAATAATAAAAAAAGATATAGCGGTTTTTCCTTTATGAAATGTTAATTTTTTATTTACATTTTTTAGTTTTCAAGTGAATGGCGGCAAAACTTGACCTTGTAGACAAACACCATTATTATTTTTGGATTCAGCGCCAAAAGCTACATAAGAAACTAGTCTCATATACAAGTCAACAAAATTTGTTCCCCAGTATTATTATTATTATTATTATTATTATTATTATTATTATTATTATTATTATTATTATTATTATTATTATTATTATTATTATTATTATTATTATTATTATTATTATTATCATTATTATTATTATTATTATTATTATTATTATTATTATACTGGGGAACAAAATTTTTTATTGACCTGTAAATAAGACTTCCTTCTTATATAGTTTAAAGCGCTGAATAATAAAAAAAATATATTGGTGTTTGTCTGCAAGGTCCAGTTTTGCCGCCATTCATATGAATACTAAAAAAGTGTTAAATTTTTTTTTTTTAACCATTTCATAAATAAAAAACCTCTAAATCTTTTTAAATATTTTTCCTTTCAACATGGAATTTTAATAGCATATATACTTGGGCAAGACACATTTTATTTCGATTATCTCTTTGTATCACTAACCGTTTTGTCTCTGTTAACATTTTTTGTGCAATTTTTCCCATGTTTACATGTGAATGTTTTGAAAACTGGTTGAACAGCAACGAAATACAATAAAAAAACAGTATCGGATCATAGCGAAAAAAATTTAAATTTTTTTTGACTGTTTGTTTTAGGTTATATATAATAATAATAATAATAATAATAATAATTAATAATATAATAATAATATAATAAATATAATATAATTAAAATAATATAATAATAATAAATAAATATATAATAATGAAATAATAATAATAATAATAATACATAATAATAATATAATAATAATAATAATAAAATAATAATAATAATAATAATAAAATATATAAATAAATAATAATAATAAAAATAATACCTAATAATATAAAATAATAATGATAATAATAATAATAATAATAATAATAATAATAATAATAATAATAATAATAATAATAATAATAATAATAATAATAGTAATAACAATAGATTTTTTTAGGACTATTCTAGAGTAGAAAAGAACAACTAACTGCTTTCTGAACTTTTAATCTAATATTTCGCCTGGCCACTTCATTCATCATCAGAGACGAGTTCTAGAACTAAGTTAATTACCGAAAATCAAAATGGGTTATTAATTTAAAAAATATAATAGGAAAGTAACAAATAAGTTTTATAACTAAACGTTAAATCTAAAATCCTTATGTAATAATTATATCAATAGAGAGATTCTAACTAGCTAAACCTAAAAAATGTCCAAAAAAATTTTCGTGGCTTGTATTTTTTATTAAGAGGGACTCAGCAAGTCTCAATTCAGAAAAAAAAATCCTGCTCGGTGTAGTACGTTGAAATTGGAAATGTCGAGATTGGGTTTAAGGGTTCCGTGATCGTTTTTCAAGTGTTCAAAGATCTTACTAGGCCTGTATCTATGTTGTGAGGCACGAAGTTTGAGAGAATTAGTGGTATACCCGATGTAAGAATTACAGCCATCTTTTTTACAGAGAAATTGGTATACTACATGATTCACATTCTCCTTAGTCCCACTAGTTCTTTCAAAAAACATAGAAGAAAGTTTCAATGGCTTATAGTAACATCTAAGTTTTATTTCTTTAGCGTTAGATTTGGACTTGATGTGATATTGAATTATTTTCCTTAACCTGATATTTTCCTAATTAAATCTATCTATCGTTTATTATTATTATTATTATTATTATTATTACTATTATCTTCTGCTTTTTATTATATATTATATATATATATATATATATATTTATATATTATTATATTATATATCTATCGTTTTATTATATTATTATTTATATATATATATATATATATATATATATATATATATATATATATATATATATATATATATATATATTTATATTATATATTATATATATATATATATTATATATATATATATATATATATATATATATATTATATATATTATTATTATATATATATATATTATATATATATATATATATATATATATATTAAAAACTATATTCTTCTTGAATAAGTCAATTGCCTTAGAAAAATTTTCTGCCATGTAAAGCAATAGTTAATAAATTGCTAATTGATTTTAAAGATTTAATTGATGAATATTTGTTTTGCACTTTGAAATCCAGTGCATCATTTCTTATCAGTGACGTATTTCTATGGTTTGCAATGGGGTAAACTGCATCGACAGAGAAAGAGTTTGAGCTAATTTCCAAAAACGAAAATGAATCTGAAGTTTGAGAATCTGTTTCTATTCGACCGCAAGTTTCGTAATCAGAGTTCTGACACCAAACGATAGCGCATGTTTGCGTCCCAAGAATGTAAGCTCCACGACCTACAGTTATATTTCCACTATAGGCAAGGAAATAATACGTTCCATTTCCCGAATATTCATAATTTATGGTACAGCAGAAATTGTCCTGACTGCATACGATGTTCTTTAATGCCCCTCGGGAATTATTGCTATCCATTAAAACTTTTGTATACTGAGACAAATCTTCAAATAAAAACTTATGATTACGACTGGATGTATTTAATTCATTTGATTCCGTAAGAGACACTTTAACATTAACGGGTTGTGCTGTAAAATTACTAACATTTTTCATTCTTTCCCAATCGCTTACAGGCAAATTTAAGCTTGAGGCTGCAATTGTTTCTATATCAGAGATTAACAAAACATTCCCTGAATTTTCATCAAAGATGTAGACAGGTGGATTATCCATTGAATTTCCTTTGTAAATACCTGATCCCAAATTGCCTTTTTCTGGTCGATGATACCCAGAGACAAGAAGATTTACATCGAGGCCTCTGCTAAATCCGTTTTGAATTCCATTCGCTATAAGGATGATATAATAAGAGTATTAATGCCTCATTTTCAAACACAGACACACACACACACATATATATTTATATATATATATATATATATATATATATTATATATATATATATATATTATATTATATATATAATATATATATATATTATATATATATATATATATATATATATTTTATATATATATTTAATATATGAGCTTAAACTTGCCTAAGTAAAAGGGGAGCAATATCCAATCCCCATCGCTGTGCTCATTCGTACGGTCACGCAAATTTTGTAATTTTTGATGTTCGCATATCCTGGATGATCAAATAGTATATCGAAGCATATCTTAAAGATAATAATAATAATATAATATAATAATATAATAATAATAATAATAAATAATATAATATAATATAATAATAATAATAATAATAATAATAATAATAATTAATAATAATAATAATAATAATAATGATAAGATAATGATAATGATAATGATAATAATAAAAATTAAGTAATAATAATAATAATAAATATAATAATATATAATAATTAATAATAATAATAATAATAATATAATAAAATACAGAGTACTATTAGTTAAGAAAGGGTCAAGATATTTATAAGCGAACGGAAGAACTTTCCAATCGGCGAATTCACTCCACTGTTCACAATGTCCATTATATATATATATATATATTATATATATATAATATATATATAATATCTTATATATATATATAATAATATATATATATTATCTTATATATATATATATAATTATATATTATATATATATGGGTCGTAGGCAGGATTTAATTTAGGGGGGGGCAAAGGTTGAGTGTTATATATATATATATATATATAATATATATATATATATATATATATATATATATATATATATATATATATACTATATATATATAGCAGCTTTGCGGCCGCTAAATGCTTTCGCATACTGAAGAGTTCTAATCGGAGAAGCTGCTGTATAAAAGCACACAGCTAGTTGTTGTTTCAAGCCAAACATATGAAAAAACGAAAAACACGCTAAACTGTTTATGATATGTTTAATAATTAGTAATTACTTCCTTCAATTAATCTATCGATTGACTGTTTCTTTCAGTTTAAAAAAATCGTCTGCAAACATAAAGGTTCATTTTTTTTTTTTCGTCAAATTTTTGGTACAAAGTGCCCCGCCTGCACCCCCCTGCCTACCGCCCAGTATATATTTATATATATTATATATATATAATATATATAATATATATATATATATATATATATATATATATATATATATATATATATATATATATATATTATATATTTTATATTTGTAAAATATATATAGAAATTAAAAAATATCGATAAGAATATCCTAATTTTTCCAAAAGTAAACTTTGTTATGCAGCCGAACATGCATTAATATCGAATTACATATTTCATTTTTACTTATTAAATGGGGATTTTTTTTTTGAAAATGTGAAACAGAAGAAACCAATTTCAACACAATTTGAATAAATGACATAAATCTCATTCACATCAATTCACAAGCGACAACTAATTACTAAAATAAATTGATTAATTGAAAAATATGCATATATCTGTCAACTTTCTTGAAGTTGGGTTACGTCATATTATACAATAAATATATATATATATATATATATATATATATATATATATATATATATAATATATATATATATATATATATATATAATTTATATATATATATAATATATATATATATATATATATATTATATATATATATATATATATATATATTTGAAAATATTATTATGAGTATTTGTTTCTTTTTTTTCTTTTTTTTCACTGCTAGTATTGCAACTTCCGGGCCCCTTTATTTCTCAGCAATAATAATAATAATAATAATAATAATAATAATAATAATAATAATAATAATAATAATAATAATAATTAATAATAATCCACTAATTAATAATAATATAATAAATAATCAATAATAATAATAATAATAATAATAATAATTATTCAAATTCAAATTCAAATTCAAATTTTTTATTCAGGATAGAGAAGTTATTGTTTAATCATTTAATAACGAAGATCATACACAGTTTTATATTATTATACAGGGTGATTCAAAACCTCTGCGATATACTCGGAGGGCTGATAGAGCAAGCGATATGGAACATTTATTGTTAAATAACCTATGTTGTATGACGCTTCGTTTCAAAGTTACGGTCGATTGAAGGTACACTAGTTTATGTTGTGTGACGCGTCGCATGTAGGTTATTGACGATTTAGGTTACTCAATTTTAATGTGTTTGTGCGTGCGTACATGTTTGTACCTTAACGTCCTTCGGAACATCCGTGGCATACCTTTACCTTGCCTCAATTATCGTTGATTCAGTACAGTGTAGGCACGATTACGAATGGATAACTACACTCTTCCCGAGTTTACCGACATGATAATGTGTTACGGTGCGGCGAACGGAAATGCACGAAGAGCGCACCTCATGTACCGGGAACGGTTTCCCACACAGAAATCACCTCCACAACAAATGTTGCTACGCCTTAATCAGCGGCCTTCGAGATAATTGGGACCCCTTCCGTCCACCGTGGCATTGGTGGAAGACCGAGTAATACGAGGACTCCTGCGCTTGAAGAGAGGAGGTGCTTGAGAGAGTCGTCAACGACCCCGGTCGACTAGTACATCGAGCATTGCCATGCCATTGGGTTTAAAATCAAGTCGTCTGGTGGTTCGGGTCCTGCAAGAGCAAAAGCCTCCATGTATAACCACTACAGAAAAGTACAAGGACTTGGGACCCAAACAAACTCCGTACCCGTGTGCAATTTGCCCCGTAGTTTTCTGCAACGGGAGCATCGATAATCCCTGCCTTTCCTTGCCCATGTCTTGTTTACCGATGAGGCGTGCTTCACACGTGATGGCTTAACTTCAACAGCAGAAACAGCCACATATGGGATCTGGACAATCCGCACGCAATGTTCATCAGAGGTTCACGCAAGGCCGAATTTACCGTAAAACAATCTGGGGTGGAATTCTTGGGGATTAACTGCTGGGACCTGTCATCATTTCACATCGTTTGGATGGACCTGCGTACCTGCACCTACTCCCCAGAACTCGCTTCCGCAGCTCATGGACGACAATACCCCTCTGCCGACCCCAGAGACAGTGGTTCAGTACCAAGTACGGGCGCCATCTGAACAGAGTCTAACACTGAAAATGGATTAGGGAGAGGGGGACCTGTTGCGTGGCCTGAAGATTCCGCCCCGAGCCCTACGCCCCTAGATATTTTTCTTTGGGGGCATGTAACAGGTGTTGTGTTGTTCAACCCAGTCAACCACAAGAGGGAACTGAATTCAGCGAATATTCACTGCGTTTTATCAAATCAGATACAGTGAGGGCATGTTCGGTAGAGTCCAACAGGCAATGGCAACACGGCGATGTAAACCGAATATAATCAGGTACAGGGCAGATACTTGAACACCTCCTGTAATTTTCCCCAGTAAAATGATTTCAAACAAGCTACCATTGTTATTGGCTTTACAACCTCGCGTCAAAACACATACGTTGTTTAACAAAATATCCTTATGTGTTACCTCTATCACCCTCGGAGTACACAGATGTACACACGCACACATACATAGACATTAGAATTCAAAATCTCCGGTTACGAAGTAACGACGTGTCAAACAACA
>JABUQX010005355.1:5000-17500 GCA_015478945.1 Trachelipus rathkii | reverse complement strand
GTTCAGCAATTGCAATATATGATTTTTAGTTAAATCCCCTACTTTTTTTTATAAGTTCTATCCCTATTCCTTCCTCTCAGGGAGACTTACCATTCTTCATTTTGGTCAACGCACCATCAAACTCCTCCTTTATGTGAACTCTTCTTCCTTCTCCATCGTTTTATCTTGCATCTGAAATTTCCCCCTCCCTATCTCTTCTTGATTTTCAATTTCCTGTTCCGCATTCAAAAACAGTTCGAAATACTCTGTTCATCCTTTGTTAATTTCTCTTGATGTCACCAGTACCTCTCCTTCCACATTTTTTATATTGTTGACTTTGGTTTTATCTATTCTATATAATTTTTCCAGGCCATACATTAAGGAAGTATTCCCTCTTAGATCCTCCTCCAACCTCCTGCCCAACACCCTCCATCTCTCAATTATTGTTCTTTTCTTCAACTCTTCTTCTGCATTTCTGACATGAATATATTCCTTTCGTGATTTAGAAGTTCTTTCTTAAATATTCATTCATCTCTTTAGCTTTATGTTTTATAACTTTTTTCACTTATCCCGTCCACCAAGGTTTGTATCTTTTTCTTTCACCATCCACATTTTCTCCCCCAACACCTCTATTGCTACCTCTTTCAAACTCTTCTCAATTTTCGACCATGTGCATTGTGCACTTTCTCCCCTCCTCCAACTAGTTCAACTTTATATTCCCTTCTTATATTTTGCATTTTGAAACTTTTGTTTTTACAATCTTTCATTTATATATTGATATATATCCTTAAGTTAATAATCCTAATTTTTGCTACAATCATCCTCTGGTTTGAATCTCTGAATCCAAAGAAACTCCAAGTATAACTTTAATTATCATCATTAGATCTTTACTAATAACATTTCTAAAAAAATAACAAATTATAATTTATGTTATTTAGTATTAGTAATTATTAAAGTAAATTATACAAATCACAAAACTTAAAGCAATGAAACATGCATTTCTAGCGGGAGAGTAGTACAGCCACTACACACACATATGACATAAATATATATATATATATATATATATATATATATATATATATATATATATATATATATATATATATATATATATATATATATATATATATATAATACAGGATGGAACTTCTCTTGGAAACTGCTATCTAAGATCCGAACGAAGAATCCAACCCTGGCCCTATACCCTGCGACTCAGTCGCGCAACCGTTGAACTGATATATATATATACGTATATATATATATATATATATATATATATATATATATATATATATATATATATTATATATATATATTATATTATATATTTATATATATATATATATATATATATATATATATATATTATTAAAAATATTAATAAAAAATTGACACATCACAAACACAACCCCCACCAACACACGAAGCCATTCTTTAAACAAAATAATAAAATTCGAAGCTCTAATAAAATCAATGCAACATTATGTCGCACTATTCCAAATTAAGCCATAAACCTACAATCCGCATAAATATATTAACAATTAAACTACTTAAAAAATTGAAGAGCAACTTAGAAAATTTCCCATTTACTCCCTTAGAAGTGCTTAACACCATTAAAAACCTCAAAAACTCTCAAGCAGAGGGTCCTGACAAGATTTCCGATATTCACCTCAAGCACTTAGGAACTAACGCCATAGAAAAGCTAACCCAAATATTCAACACAGCTTGGCAAACTAACACTATCATACCATCATGGAAGTACGCACATGTAATCCCCATATTAACACTTCACAAACCTCCCACTAACCCCAGCTTCATATATACCTATGCCATTGTTCTCTACAATATCTAAAGTACTCGAAAGATTAATCCTAAACAGAATTTCCCCTCCTATCCCCCTCTCAGATACCCAACATGGATTCAGACAAAAACATTCCATTTCTACATTACTAACCACAAAGCATTCTCCCAGGATTTAATCAAGCCCTACCCCATAAAAGTACTCTACTAGTAGCAATATACATAAAGAATGCTTCGATACAGTTTCATGACACCTCTTAATAGATAAAGTATTAACTACAGAAATAAATATAGATGACAACAAAATAATCGCAAACTTCCAATCCGGACGTACATCTAGAGTGAGTCATACAACGACGCCACATCTCCCGCACACACAAACTTTATAATTGAGTCCCCCAAGACTCCATTCTATCGCCAACATTATTCAATCTTTTTATGCATGACCTACCTCAACCCACAACCCCATTCATAAAAATAAGCAGCTTTGCAGACGACCTAACAATAAATCATAGCCCAAAACTCCACTAGAAGCAAGAGAAGAACTACAGCAATATATAAATCAACTTGTACAATGGCTGTCAACAAATAGAATGACAGTCTTCCCTCAAAGTTCTTTTATCATACTACTTACACCCGATAAAAGAGAATCTAACGCCCATCCAAATGTGTTTCCTTCAAATATTAGAATTCCTCTTAATAAACATCCCATTATCTTGGGCTGAACCTTCGATACACACATGATACATAAACAATATTACATTACATCTAGAGCCACACATAAATTAAACGCGATGAAAATACATTAACCAGAACAAATATTGGCCAAAACAAAGAAACCCTCTCAATAGTATACGGGCAGTACCTCCGTCCCTTTTTAAACTATGCATCACCAGCCTGGCCCCCAGCAATATTACAATCCAATAAGCAAAAACTAGTAGAACAAGATAAAACTCTTAGAATAATATAACAGATATATGCTGGTATTTTTGGTCGAAAAAGTGCTTCGAGTGAATGAGGGAATAATTGGTGAAGAACAAGGTGCGTTTAGAAGTTGAAACAAATGATTGAGAAAATGAGGGAGAAGAAGAATCAATTGTATATAGGTTTTATGGATTTGCAACAAGCTATGATAGGATTAGTAGGGAAACTCTATGGCAGGTGTTAGTGATATATGGTATTGGTGGTAGGCTTTTGAATGGAATTAAAAATATGTATGACGATAGTGAAGCGTGTGAAAGAATAAATGGAGTCGAAAGTGATTGGTTTAATATTAATAGCCGAGTAAGGCAGATATGTATTATGTCTCCTTGGTTATTCAAATTGCATATGGATGGGGTTATGAAAGAATTAGATGTAGGAGTGGCAGGGGATGGTGTTGGAATGATGGAGAATGGATGAGAAAGGAGGGTTCCCTACCTATTATATACGGATGATTTAATTTTGTGGGGAATGTGAAGAGAATTTCAGAGGATTGGTAGAGAGGTTTGGCAGGGTTTGAAGAAGAAGGAATTTGAAAGTAAACGGAAATAAGAGTAAGATTATGGTTGTGAGTGAGGACAATCCTCGGTGTGAAGTTACGTTAGATGGTGAGCAGCTGGAACAAGTGTCTGAGTTTAAATATTTAGTATATATGTTGGATGAAAAGAGAACGGATGATGCAGAGTGTAGTATGAAAGTTGTGAATGACAGGAAGGTGGTTGGTGCAATTAAATCCTTGTTGGATGTAAAGGGACTAAGTTTTGAGTGCGCTAGGGTCTTAAATGAGGGCATGTTGTTACCTGAGTTAATGTATAATAGTAAGACTATGGTCTGGAATAAGAGATAAAGATCTAAAGTACAACGTGTTCAGATGGGCAATCTTAGGGGTGTGTTAGGTGTAAAAAGATTTGATAAAATGAGCAATGAACGTATTAGAAAGTTGTGTGGTGTGAAGAAAGGGTTTGGTCATGTGGAAAGGATGGATGAAAGTCGGTTGGTTAAGCGAATGTATAGTGGTGAGTGCGCTGAAAAAAAAAACGGTTGGGAGACCGAAGAAAGAGAGGATTGAGTCAGTAAAGGAATGCCTGGAGGAGAGAAATGTGAGTTTGGCAGATGCTTGAAGAAAGGTGCGTAAAAAGAATGAATGGCTGGGTTTTGTGAGGGGTTAAGGTTGTGGCCCACCTGGGCCAAGGGATGAACCCTACATTGAAGGGACGTCATAGTTAGGGTCCATCGCGGTCCCGTGAAGATCTAGAGTGGATTTTCTGACTACGACGAGTTCTCACTAAAAGGTATAAAGGGGGGCGGTAAGGCTGAGTTTCTTTTGGACTTGCGTCATATTCTCTACTACTTCTCTGTTTCCAGTGCATGTTACGCACCTCTCTTGGGGAGAGAAGGTGGGTGGCGATGATTATATATATATATATATATATATATATATATATATATATATATATATATATATATATATATATATATATATATATATATTATATATATATATATATATATATATATATATATATATATATATATATATATATATATACCTGGCTACAACTGTTCCTTTTCTATCAAAAACGACTTGAGCATTGTAAACAAAATATCCTTCCTTTGGGCAATTTTCCTGAATTTCGTAGTTCCAAGGCAAAGTCTGATCAATTGTTTCTTCAGAGCAAGGAAAAAATTCGGCTAAATCAGCTACAATATAAATCTTGTTCTTTTTGGCTCCGCAGCTTAAAATCTTGATGGCCTAAATACGATAAAAGTAGAAAACAGATTGTTAATGCCTGTTACTATGCTACAACGTTTAAATAAAATAAATTAATTAATTCATTTAAAAAAGTTAATAATAAAACATAGGCAAAGGAAAATAAATAAATAAGTAAACATATAAATAAATAAATAATTAACTAAATTTATAAATAGTACAGGTAAAGTTGTAAATTACTGATGTAATATTTAACAGAATGGATGAAATCTAAATATTCGTTTTATTAATATATTAGCCGGTTATTAGTACCATATATATATAATATATATAGTAATATATATTATATATATATATATATAATATATATATATATATATTATATATATATATATATATTATATATATATATATATATATTATATATATATATATATAAATATATGACATTTATAAGTGGTTGACTCCGTTAATATTAGGTTAGGTTAATTTAGGTTAAGTTTGTTGGGTAGGTTAAGTTAGGTTAGGTAAGGTTAAGGTTTAAGGTTAGATTAGGTTAGGTTTACCCGTCAAATTTTAAAAATTTCACTAGAAAAAAAAAAAATTTTTAATTAAAATAACCTATATATAATTATTGATTTCGCTCCTGGAGTCAACTCCTTATATAAATAAGCCATTTATATTATATATATATATATAATATATATATTATATAATATATATATATATATATATATATTATATATATATATATATATATATATATAGAAAACTCGACTGCGAACACGTTGGTGCGCTGGTTTGGGATAGCCGGCTTAAAGTTCGATTTCCTTGTGGTCCCCGTGTTACCCCCTGCATAGGGGATAAAGCACGTTAAAAGGTAGTTATATATATATATATATATATATATATATATATATATAATATATATACTATATATATATATATATAATATATATTATTATATATATATATATTATATATAATATATATTATATATATATATATATATATATATGATTGTATTTTTTTTTTTGCTTTTTTTCTTTTTAGGTTCAGTCTTTTGTGTGTTTGGCTGGTTCTACTTCTGCACGGCTTCTGCTTTTTATGTGTTTGAGAAAGACCCATGAGCTGTTTCTTTTTGATCACGCAAGCTTGATTTTTTTTAATTGTCATTACAAATATTTATTTTCTATCTCATTAGGTTCCTTTTGATGGCCCTTTTGAAATTATTTAATGATAAACTTAAGAATATATTAACGTAAACTGAGTTTTTGTATTAGGGTTGTGAAAGTGTAGGGAAAGGATAGGATAGGGGGGATTGGAAGTTGTTTTTTTTTATAATATCCGGAGGCAGAGCAGTCTGGTAACATTGGACTTTGTGGAAGGGTATTATTTGTACAGGCCCTGGAGTACTTTTCCTAAACTTGATAACACTAATCTTTTTTATATAGTCATTTCATGTTATTATTTATCACGGTAAATAAGAAGAAAAAGAACCTGTTATTTTTTATATAAAGTAAAATCAAGAACTGTTTCACTACACTTATTGAATGACATATGAAAGGTGAGATTAATATGGTGTGAATTGTGTAATACTATTAGGATAAAGGTTTGTGGTTACTTGGTTAGGATAAAAAAAAAAAATCAATATATATTGTTGAGACACAGGACATGAACTTGGTCGGATTTTGAATCGTCCAGCCACAATGTTCTGATCTGGCCGATCTCCGGATATCCTGACAGCTGGAGAAGTCTCCTAATTTATTATCTCAAATTTCATGTAACAAGATTTTCTTTATAATAACAACTTTTCACTATAAATGAGATGTTGATTGCAAATGTTACGTAAACAAAAATTTTAATTTTGGGAAAATTAAAGTTAAAGTGGACGTTTTGCATTGAAATTCAATGGGCAGCAGTTATACATTTGCTGACATATCTTATACAATTTTTGGACAAAAAAAAATGAAGGTATATAACTATCCAATGTTGGTGAAAGTACGATTAGTGTAAAAATTGATTTGCGCCGCTCTTGCACTGAACCGCTGAAATGTTATTATTAGTCACATCTACCCTATTAATTTACAGGTATTTTTAAAATAAATCAATTTATACAAATAACATAATTTAAAAGCAATAATACATGCATCTAAAAAAAAACAACAACAACTATGAAACATCGTATCTTCCAAAGCTTGCAAGAAATGCTTGTATTCCTCTCCACCTATGGTTGGTAAAGCTGGAAATATCTGAAGCTCAAAAATTTTGACCTGAAAAGCTTGTTGTAAGTTTCTAATATCTGCACAGTAACATGTTTCCTGAACTTTAAAAATTAAATTTTATTTATTAATTTATTAAAATATCTGTCTATTCTCTAAAATTTTAAAGCAAGAATAATTTAGGACAAATATCAATAAGTTATGATTAATAAATAATCTTTGTTTCACTTAGCATTAAAAATTATAACTTTTATAAATCTCTTTATTACACTCAAAAATTGCCAAATTTGAAAATTTTGCTCCAATTTTTTCGCCATTCATTTTTTTTAAAGAAATTATTAGAGTAGGTAAATTGGACGAGTTGCGAAACTTCAATTGAGAAAAATCATTTTTTTTAGTAAAGCTAACAGTTTGGAGTCCGGTCTCAATTTGAGAGGATCGTTTTGAGTTGTTCTGTCTAAAAATATATATAAATAAAAAATAAAATAAAATGAAATTGAAAACCATTACATATATACTAAATAAAAGTTTTAGAGCAAAGGTAATAATACTCATTTTTTGATTAAGTGACTCGAGTCGCCGTGAAGTCCGCTCACGTTCAGTAGTTGAGTCGATTGGCGTTGAGTGACTGCATTTGTAGAGTGTGCTTTATTTTATTTCTATTTTTTTTAGTTAATTTATGTATTTGATATATTAAATATCTCTGAATATTACAAAATTAAAATAATACAAACGCAGTATAAGTTAATACAACAGAATTAATGGAACTTATCCTAACCTAGACTTAAAGGCCAACAAAAGTCAACCTAACATACCTTACACGGCTTTTAAGTTCAGGTTATGATAAAGTTTGGTTAATTCTGTTATACAGCGACTTCACGGTGACTCGAGTTTATGATTCTCTAAACATTCTGGAAAAACAATCTCTAAGTAGATTTTTTTTTTTTATTTTACATTGCTTCAATTTTTTTTAACACTCATCCAATTTTTATTGAATATTCAAAGTGAATAGAAATGGAAGAGTTAAACAACTTGTATGATAATATTTGAGATTAACGGATTCTAAAAATTCAATATTTCTTAAAAATCAATCGCTGTTTTGATATTAGTATGAAGCAAATTTTCCCCATGTTAATGAAACATCTCCTCATTTACTAAATATATATATATATATATATATATATATATATATATATACTATATATATATATATATATATAATATATATATATATATATATATATATATATATATATATATATATATATATATATATATATATATATTATATATATATAATATTATATAATATATATAATATATTATATATTATATATATATACTATATATATAATTAGAGGTGCACCGGAATTCCGGTCCGGCAGGAATTCCGGCCGGAATTTGACATTTTTTTCGGTTTCGGTTCCGCGGAGCCGGAATTGAACTATTACTTCTGAGCAAAAAAACTTGCTGGAGGATTTATTTTACATAATATCATAGGCCGAATCTTTTAACAAAATAATAGTAACCTTGTGTAGCATTCATACACAGTGTATTACATACTACAGTAATTATTTAAATAAAGTTTACTCAAACACTTCAAAATTAACGGAACAAAGCATTCTCATTAATTCAAATTTAATTTCCAAAATTATATATATATTATAATATATATATAATATATATATATTATTTATAAAATATATATATATATTTATATATATATATATATATATATATAATATATATATATATATAATAATATATATATATTATAATATATATATATATATATATATTGCAATGGAGTACACAATCCAATTTTTTCAGACCGCTGGTAGCAGTGAGTATTAAGAAATAAATGACATCGTTTGAATATGCTATCTGTCTCATATATTGTAATGTAATGTATCTTGACGGTTAAATAACTTCTTGAATACTGCTGATCTCAATTTACCGCATGAAGTTGATAACATCTTCACTACAAAATATTTTCTACTAGAAATAAGATATTTTAGTTGAAGATAGGCAATAAGTTCTATGAATCCCTGCTCTTTAGTGATTGTGAATGGCTGGTTACTCATTGCAATAAAATTTATTTTTCTGATGAATTGCCTGTAATTTGGGGTCATTGATATGGCAATTTTTTTTGTGGGAAAATTTTTCTCAGACTCACTTGTTTCATGGCTTGGATCTTTCGCTATTTGGGTGTCCTCTTTCTTGAAAATACAGGACTCTCAATTTTACTATCCAATTTTTTTGAATTCCAGATTATTCTCTTTCGGTGATGATTTTCATATATTATGAAGTGGCGTTGTATTAATAGTTTTTGTTGTACTGCCTCGTTTAATTTTTTTTTTGTGCCATATTTTACACTCAATTATAGATTTTGTAATAATAATATAAAAATCTTTTACGAATGTATTTCATTTTTAAAAATTTTTTGTGAGGTTATGTATTATGACAAATTTGCAATCAACTAATGAATTAAATCTTTATCAATCCGTTATTATATATATATATATTATATATATATATATATATATATATATATATATATATTAGTTGTACAAGAGAGTTACACTATATTATATATATATATATATATATTATATATATATATATATATATATATATATATATATATAGTAAGGGGTGCACAACTGGCAGCCGGAAGTTGCAACCGGATGTAGCAAATGTTGCAAAGCAACATTTTGCAACATTTGTTTTTTCAAGCTTGACGTGTCAAGGTCAGGGTTTTCAAGGTCGGTGAGACCAAATTTAAGGTCTGGAAGACCGTTTTCGGAGGTTTAGCCCCAAAAGGGGGCTTTACCCCCAAAGGGGGCATTTTGATTCCTGGAAGGTTTTAAATGTTCGGGAGATCATTTTTGAAAGTTCCAATTGATTTATCGATGTTTTTTACCCTATATTGATATTTAAATCGTCTTTCTACGTGGTCTGGTTGACTTTTTACATTGAAAAATATACCTAATCGAAAGAAAATCATTACAATTTTTTACAATTCAGTCGATATATCGGTAGTAGGATTGGACTCAGACACTATTTTGTGTATATATAGATATACCCGAAATCTAAAAATCGATTCCCGAAGGGAATCGATTTTTAGTTGCAATCGATTCCTGTAGGGAATCGATTTTAACGCACACGAGCATACACACACACAGGTTACGTGTACAAAAATTGAAATGACCGTAGAAGGCTGAAATTTGGAGAGAGGATTCGGAGCCGGAATCGAAGTCGGATACGGATTCGGATTCGGAGCCAGCACCGGTGCTGGCTCCGGTGCGGTGTCGAGTTAGTAAATATTTGCATAATAATACAGTATTGGTGTCTTTATATATGCTATCGAATCCGTAGATCTCGAATATGATGATTATAAGTTCGTAATGGATGTCTGGGGACCCCCGGAGAAGGAGTCCCCCCGTAGAAATGGACGAAATGCTTAAGAGAAGTGGAGAAAGGTTTCGGAGTCAGAGAAGGAAGGAGTCGGAGAAGGAGTCTGAGTCAGAGGAGTTGATGTTGACAACGGCACCGGTGCTGGAGCCGGTGATGTGCTGAGTAAATAAATTTTCGTTTAGTCCCATATTGCTTGCAAAATATAGGTTTATAAGGTCGTAGATCTCGAATATGTGGGTTGCAAGTTGGTAAAGGGTGTCTGGGGGATCCCCCCGGAGGGGGATTCCCAGAAGAAATGCACAGAGAGCAAAACAGAAGAAGATGGAGGAAGGAGGAAGGATGGAGGAAGGAGATTGAGAAGGAGTAAATGAGTCATAGCCTGCACCGGTGCTGGAGCCGGTGCGGTGCTGAGTTAGTAAACATTCGTTTTGCTATTTTATTTTATGTTTCATTTTACATTTATTCTTTGTGTTTAATTTTTTGTTTTCAACTTAAATTTTTATTTATTTTCAAATTTTTATTCTTTGTTATTTATTTTTAATTTATTATGTTTAAAAAATATTTTTACTAAATTTTATGCTTTTCATGTTTATAACGTAAAAAAATTTGCGTTTTTACACACTCTAAATCAGTAAATCAGTAAATCAAACCTCCCACCTACCCTCCCCACCCTCCATGATCTATTGATATTTTGATTTATTGATTCAAGTCATATTTTTTACTAAAATTGTTATGTTTTACATACCCTAAAGCAGTAAATAAGTAAATCAAAACGACATAAAATCAAGTTCTTTATTCACTGACTAGCGAATATATGCTAACATAACAAAGTTTTTACATTAATAAAGCTAACATAGCATCACCTGAATTAAGAATATAATGTACAACGACAAACCTAACACACTTTAAGCACGAATAAACTGTTAACATTAACAAAGTTCCACACTTAACAACAGTAAAGTAACTAACATATCATATAAAAACGTAGCCTATTCACACTTTGCCAAGCATATCTCTAACATATCAATGTTAATTTTACATTAGCATGGTAATATTTAACAAAAATTTATCACACTAATCAACGAATATATGATAACGTAACAAAGTTCTCACATTAATAAAGCTTACATAGCATCATCTAAACTAGGAATATAGTGCACAACGACAAACCTAACACACATTAAGCAAGAATAAACTGCTAAATGACAAGTTCACATATAACAACATAAGTTATACATGCATACAAAACTTAATTTTAGTTTTGTCAAGCATACTCTAACATATCAATGTTAATTTTTACATAAACACGGTAATATTTAACAAATATTTATCATATCATACAGACAAGGAATATATGCTAACGTAACAACGTTTTTTTTACATTAACAATGTATGATTTTAGCAAAATGTATGATAATTTACTAACTATCATAATTCCACCGAATAATCTGTAACTAAAAAATTTTTTCAACATAACAGAAAATAAGTTCTTTGAATAAAATGCATAGTAAGTGGTAATAGTTAACTGATCTAAAGCAGTAATTAAAATAAACATCAGCCTCTCCTAGCCTTCTCTTCTTTCCAGATTATTGACTCTATTGATTCAGGTAACACTTCGAGTAATCATTTAGGATAAACATAACATACACACAAGTTTTTATATGCCAACCAACGAATTATGCTAACGTAACAAAGGTTTTCACATTAATAAGCTACATAGTATAACCTGAACTAAGAATTAATAATACAACGCAACTAACACAGCGTGTTACACAGTTGTTATTTATAAAAAGTTAGTACTTAATAAAATAAAATAATAAAACGCGAACAAAACGTACCTATTTACACTTTTTTTCAAATATTTCTAACAAATCAATGTTAATTTTTACATTACATGGTAATATTAACAAAAAAAATTTAGCTTAACCTGTCTAATTATCATACTGACCAGGTATATATTGTATCATATACCGTAACAAAGTTTTTTATCATTAATTAGTTAATATTTAACAAATTCATATAACCTTACTATCTATCATATATAACCAACGATAAATATGCAACACCATAACAAGTTCTTAAAATTCAAACGTCATAAAAATAACAAGTTCTATGCCAAACTAAACATAAAAATAAGCTCTTTGATAAAATATCATAGTAAATGTGAGGTGAACTGATTTAAAAAGCAGTAAATCATAAATCAGTAATAAACTCACCACCTCTCACTCCCTCCCACTCCTTCCATGATTACTGTTGACATCTATTTATTCAGTCATATTTCGAGATATGCATTTTGGATAAACATAACATAAAAAATAATTCTTTAATTCATGACTATTCTACTATTATGGCTAAAGTAACAAAGGTTTTTACATATAAAGCTAACA